>VZTO01012318.1:619245-639124 GCA_013400615.1 Syrrhaptes paradoxus
AATTTTTTTTTTGGGTTTGTTTTTTTTTGTTTTTGTTTTTGGTTTTTTGTTTTTTTTTTTTTTTCCCATAATCCCATTGCCAGGCAGTTACTCTGAAAAGGCTGAGCTAAGGTTAATAGAGTTTTTAAGCATATTTAATCTTCATCTATGTCTATTTTAGGACAAGACCCAGTTTCTCAACTAACATTAATTGGTTTCATTTTATGATGTCAGCTGATAATCTTTTTCCCAGTGATGATTTGGCAGAAGGGTAGCCTGTCCTAAAACCATGCTGGTATCTGTAACTACTTGCTTACTACTCACTCTTAGTGGTATTAAATGACTGATCCTCAGTTCAGCCGTCCAGGTGTTGTCTGAGCAATGCAAACAATTTTCTGAGTGCTTCACAGACCTGAATGCATCCCCCAACAGTTGTGTGTCTAACCATTGCACAGCGATTAGGTCACTCACCACAGCGGCTGGGTAACAGCATTTTTGTGGTTCCTAATCCAGACTTTGGTCACCAACAGTAGTCTGCCAAGTGGACTGATAGAAAAACTTTTGTTATTTGTAAAAGCTTGAAGGCAGAAGGTACTCTTATCAAGTCTGTCCACTCTGCCGTAAACTGTTTCTGCTTTAAAAGACAGAGAGTTCTTTTTCTTTGGGACTTTCCACCTTTTTGTTTACTCGCCAGCACTGAATTTATCAAAGCAAGTGTTTGTAAAAGGCTGTGTTAACACGGGCTGCCTCCGCTGGCTTTGCAGTAACTGAGCACAATTTTGAAGATTTTGTGTAGACAATGGATCAAACTGGCTTTGGCGTTAAATCTTCCTCTTGCAGCATAATTCACCAGACTGCAGTGAATGGACAGAGAAGGCTATTAGTTGAGAGAAACTCATGTGGATAGTTTAGAATGTGAAACTAACTGTCTCAGCATGAAGATGTTGGTCTTCCAAAATAAGATGTTAGCCATCCTTTTACAAACTCCTGTAACTCCAAAAGTTAGTTCCTGAGAAAGGCTTAGGTAGATCAATACTAGTATGAGGACAGGAGTTGTGAAGACTCATGTATGCTGCAAAATATATTTTATACATGCTATGTAAATCTGCATTCTCCCCTGTCAGATGCACCAACTCTAAGCTCTCCAGATTCGAGTGCTAGGCCCTCAGTCACCCACGAAATCACAGGCCAGCTGAGTTATCTCTCTGTGTAACTTATTCTTTTTGTCTTCCTTCTGAATCTGAATCTATAAAGTAAAAGCGTCCATTCTCATTTTCTGAGTAGAAGACCATTTCAGGCTTCACTCTGCACAGGCAAAACCTGTATTTTCTGAACCTCCAACCGGATTTTATTCCCTGCTCTTCCCTGTATTTGTTAAATCACCTTCCTCTCACTTTCCCTTTCTGCTTCTCTCTTCTTCATTCTCCATTTCCTGCCTCTCTCACAGTTTAGTTCTCAGTGACTCTCTCAGCTTTCTTCTCTCTGACCACTCACAACCATTTTTTAATAGTTCTTCTGTTCAGTGCTGCTCTTCTCCTATGCCTCCCAGAGTTTGTCCTTTATTGCTCGTATGCTTGTGTGTCCTTTTGTCTTACTCTTGAGCTCCAATTTGCACTAGTTGTTTAGACAAGAAGAAAATCCTTTAGATCTCTTAAGGCACTGCTGGAGTGGCCATTACAATAAGGGTGGTTTTAATTCAGGTAATTTAAAAAAGAATTGAAGTTCCTTGTCAGATTTTCTAGAAACAACATAATATGCAAATAGAATAATGGGGTAATTTAGGTGCTATGGACTTCTGATAGCTTTCTTCAAGCTATCTAGTTTTTCCTTAGCTTAAACCAAGAAGGTTTGACAGCATGTCCTCAGGCAGCTACATTGCATATCAGAGCTTAGCCTTTCTAGACTAAAATTAAAGAGCAATCCTGCAAGATGCTGCGTACTTACCTGAGTTCCCTGTGACTTCCTTTATCAGACTCTTGCCTGTAAGACTCACTTTTCAGGCTAAAAGCCTGAATTATCTTGTCACACTCAGGTTTGTTTTTGTTATACTTACTACTGAGCACAACATTTGCTGCTGCAAATACAAAGTTTCACTAACAAAACAGATTTTCTAAAGCCCTGGTAGGTCTCTGAGAAGCAAGCAATGCTTTTGTAAGAAGCAGCTTTTTCTGGCTGATAATAACAATCTTCATATGACTGCCGTTTAAATGTTCATGCCAAAGCTTGTGAAATGTGTGGACAAAACTTCTCCTAGCATAGGGTGTGGGTGATGTCAATGCTTTCTTTGACTGGGGGGCTGACCAGCCTTTCAAAAGAGAGAGCAGCACCTGACAGAAACTTCAAAGGCCTGGGCTGAGCATGGCAGCTCGAAGGACCCTGGGGGCACTGAAAACTTACACCAACTTTGACGACTGTCTGCATCAGCTTTGAATGTCTCGAGGACCACTTGGGAGTTCTGGAACATTAGCAAACCACGCAACATTTACTATATACAGCTGCAAACCGTAAGTCTCAGAATTCCTGAGTTATCACTGGAAACTGAGCTATTTGTAGAGAGATGTCCTGGCAGATAGATACAAACATTTCTGAGAAATGGCATTAAGAAGATAAGGTCTTAACACTCTTGCAACTAATGGCACTGATAGGTTCATGGGGTATGCTGTCATGGCCTGCACTCACAGAAAGATAGGAGGAACTGGCATGTGCTGAGCGCCTTCCTGCCAGAGGGTGTCATGTCAGTTGGTTTAAAACCCTTGCATTAAAAAGTACAGTCACTTCAACAATCCCGTTTTATTCCTACCATAGGTTATAATATTTAAAGCTACACTTAACCATGGCACATATTGTATCTGTATAATGCAGGCCGTGATCTCTGTGTGAACTAGTGCAGGTCAGTTCTAAATAGATGTTATTAAAAAAACATCCTTATGTGCCTTCTAGTAAAGAGTCCACTGATACATGGATTATAATATGCAATATTCAATTAAGTGAGCATTGAATTTACCTACTTGTGAAAGACAAACAACCCAAAGTCCACCTATGCAGGTCACTTCAGAAATAACACCCACAGGCAACACTAAAGTGAACTTGGCTAACCGACCAAGATACCACAATGTTTCATAGTTAATAAGAAATAATTCTGTGGGTGAAAATCACTTGTTGCATAGTTTATTTCTGTTCCCCTGAATTCAAAAAGCAAATTATGAATATCACTGAAGAGTCACGGCTGAACCCAGAGAGCTCCTTGAGCAGATGAAGTCACTGGGTTGCTATGTTTACCCTGTGGCCCTGCCTCACATTTCTCACAGGCATCTGAAGCCTGCATTATCAGAAGGAGCCTTGGCATGCAGCACAATAGCATGTTTATGTTAAAGAGAAAGGGTCCCACTCACAAGCAGCAGGACAAGGGCTGTAGTCCCGGTAGGAGCGGCAGCACCGGCTTCCTGCGCCCCGGGCTGGTGTGGGGAGAAGGGGAAATGAGACACCATGGCTGCATGCTGCAGAACAGAAATTGCAGCTCACGGGGATTAGTACACATACACCAGCGAACATTTTCAGCATCCTCCTAGCTAGGAAAAAGCTGATACTTGTATTTTGAGCAGAACCCTTATAAATATTTCTCAGAGAAAAGCTTGTAGGTTTTTTCCTAGTGCTCCCAGGATCGTAGCAGCCAGGGAAGGCATCTGAGTAAACAACGGGAGTAACATTTTCACTGAGTCTGTCTCTGTGACAGACCTTTAATCAAAAGTCCCTGGAGACTCCTTAGTGACTGCTCAAGTTTCCCACTTCTCACCCAAGCAGTGCTGGAGATGATGGAGGTGTCAGTGGTATGCCATGGTTGGCTGTCGTGGTTTAACCCAGATGTCAGCAAATACCACGCAGCTGCTCGGGAGGTGACACCCAGCATCCAGCCCACCATACCTGACACCAGTCAGCTGGAGGTGGTACCAAACAGGGCATGGTCCAGACACTTCTGCAAACTGCCACAGCCATACCATAGGCAAATGCAACCCAGGATGGATGCGCTGTGGGAAAAAAAATAAGTACTGTATGTTATTTTACTGCCTGGCCTGAGCAGCACAGTGAGGTTCAGCACATGTGGCTGCTGCCTGCACTCAGTCGATTGGGTCCCTGGTGTCCTCAGTGCTGCAAAAGGACACGGTTCCCATCTGAGTCACTGCCGTCAAGAAGGACTTTGCCAAAGCTGGTGTACTTAGATGGGAACATGGTGGGCCCCCTCCCTGCTCTTTTGCAGTGTTGTCTTCTGTATCATCTACCTCTTTTTTTCCTCTGCTTTTCTTCAGTTCTTTTTCACTTCTCTTCAAAACACGATTCCTACTTTCTTGTTCATCTTTTTTTTTCCATATTTGACCCATCACTTGTCAGTCAGCCCTTCTGCCTGTTGCTGAAATTTTTATTAGATATTTATTTTCATGATGTCAAGTACTGATAATATTTTGTATTTTTATAGCATCCTGGAATTTGCCTCTTTTTCCTTTCCACTTCCTCCTTTTCTTCCTTCTTTTCCCTTGCTGTCCCTTTCCACCTCTCCCCTTTCCCTTGCATGACACCATTCCTCTTGTGCCTCTGCTTTGCTAGTAACAGAAAGGCAGCTTCACACACACAGGAGACTTCTGCATCCCTGACTATAGCTTCGGAGCACGAACAAAACCCAGTGGTTCAGCAGATTTATTTCACTCCCTTCTGTGGCTCCCATCATACTAATCTTTAAAGTATTTATTGCCATAACTTTTTGTGAGTTGCTACTATCTTTGTTTTACAAATGGGAAACTATCATAAGGAAAGACTATGGGTCAGACTTTACACATATTTGTAATACTAAGGCTCAGATGTAAATAAGGCTCTGACGTCCACTGACATTAATTATTCCAAAAGTAACATATGGACAGCTTAAGCTTTTCAGTAGGACTTCTGAAAGGCCAGTAAGTAGATGACCACGTCTTTACATGGGCAAATCACTAGAAGTCTATCTTTAGGTAAATTCCAATTCACCCCAAAATCTAGTCCTTTTTTCCTTTGCCATGGCTAGCTGCTGGATAGTACATGGTTCTTTTAGAGATTGATGAAACATCTCCATATAGTCCAGTTTTATTTCCATACCTCCATACTGTTATTCAGCAATAACACTGATCATTTCAATCTCTTCCCAAGCTCTGAATGCTTCATTTCCAGTCCCATAGCCTTCAGGGTTTTTTAAGCACTTCTGTTGTGAAAGGGATATTTCCCCCCTCAATTTCTGTCATCTGGCATCTGTGATATACCTACCTGGGTGCAATGCCTCTAGTTTCCAAGTTCCTATACGCTTTTTCTCCTGCTTGCAATGTCTTCCCTGAGGCTCTGTGGAGCAGGCTGGGTGGGCAGGTACAAATTTTTCTCATCATCTGATCTCAGGTATCTGATAATATTTTGGCAATGATGTTAATTCAAAGTGAGATCTATTTTTCACCTTTACCGATTTATTCCACAATGGGTCTGCGTATTCAGGTGCAGGAAAACAGCTTGCAGGTGCAGTAACCTTGGATGGTGCTGGGTATAAAATCCTGCTCATACTGTATATGCTTCTTCAAAATATCATTCTGGGAATTAACCTTGCACTTGAACTTTTACACATCTATCCCAAGAGGAAGGGGGTGACGTGGTGTTCTATGAATTGGATTTTAACAGTGCATTTTATACCCCATTCCCAGTTATGATCTGGTATTTACTGGTTTTATAATTCTGAGATGAGATTCACTTACATTTTCTTGATTGGCATATAGTTGGTTTTGACACAATAATTGAGAGCCAGTACACTCCAAACCACCATGCTAATTATTGAACAATCTCACCTCTCTCCAGCAAGGGAAACAGAATAAATTCTCTGAGTAGTGGAAAGGGAACATGTTGGTTGAAAAATATGTTTTTATGAGCCGATACTGGATCTGATGATACAGATGTTGGCAAGAACGAAAGGAATCCCAGTTCAGTTTTGAAAAAAGGTATATTTTCACAAAGAACATGTCTCTTCTGGGAACCTTTAATTTAATGTACATTGGTTTCCTATTTTAAGAAAACAATTTGCTGTTAAACAGTATGCCAGCCAGACTTACATTTTTAAAGCAAAAACTCTTTGTCCTGAAGTGTTTTAATGGCCTAAAGAGCAGGAAATTGCCTGTGACATTTCAGTTTTTCCATTCTAAGGGAAAAATGGTCCAAGGTCTAAAAATAGCTCCCTCATGAAAAACACCCTCCCTCTCATAATTGTAGTATACCATAAGTCATGTGACAACAAAGACGTTTCTTTCTGAGCCTAGCGTTGTTTTTAATCAGCTAAATTGGCAATTAAGGCTGTCTTCATCTAAAACTGCTGAATTGAATAAAAACTTTGTTTACTGACTTAACCTGAATAATTTGATTACGTACTCTGCAGTACAATGTCTCCAGTCCCTCCCTCTTCCTTTACCTGAACACAAATGCTGTTGGTCAGAATTGCATACTCACCTGGGGAGAAAATCTCAGTAGACTTTGTGCTCTTGGCTTGTTTTACTATCAGGCACTTTTCAGCTCCATCCACTATTTGAGCATCCACCTTTGAGAGGAATATGGAACATATATTCATACACAATTCGGTCTGTGGCCATGAACGGGCAGGTGAGGTAGACAGCACACATAAATAAGGTCAACAAAAGGCATCATGTGGTAGATTAATGACAAGGAGTATGTTCTGGAGGTCAAGGATGGGTGCCTTATCATTGCACCTAGACACCCAGCAGAACTCAAAGGCAGTCTTGGTATTCAGCTCATTGGCCCAGCAGTGAATTCAGACATGTGGGTGAATCACAAGATACTTGTTTATTGTCAACTGGGAAAAAATAAAGCGAGGCTGGTTTATGTGTAGACTGAGGCCAGCATGGAGACATTCCTAGACAGGGTGGAGCCCACAAGGCGAGCGGTGTTGTCACTGGGGAGGCAGCAGGTCCCAGTCTGCACTGGATCTGGAGACGGAGCTGCGCGATATGATCTCTTCAGTGGTGAAATTTGCTTGAGATGTTCTTGCCCCTTACCTCTCTGCCACAAGGCCCTGACCGCTTGCTCTTGTCTTTGCATTACAGCTTGCTGCCTGTTCTCATTTGTGCTACTACAAATGATTGTGGGGCCAGGCTATAGCGTAGCTCCCTAAAGTAATCTAGGTTAAAAATAGCCTTCCAGAAAAAATTTACATTTTTGAGTTTTAAACTGAAATAATTTCAGCTGCCTGATTTTGCAGACAACCCTAAAAATAGCTGTACAATAACATCTGAAATGGCAGCAAACTGACCTACGGAAAGGTAACAGCTTTTCAAATTCTGAAGCAAATGTGTCATAAAAATATGCACAAAGAAACTATCCCTCCTCGCCTGTGGAGTAATAAAAGCACAGGAGCTTTACTTTCCCCCAATACCAAAATCTTAATGAACACAAACATTCCCTAAACTTCAGTGAATCACACAGCCTTGAGGGATCAAGATTAGACAGGCTCAGTCCCTTTGAAATCAATGGAAGTTTTGCCTCTCGCTTGTTTTGAGCTAAGTTGTTTTTGGTTTTGTTTTGTTTTGTTTTGTTTGTTAATCCTATCTTTTCTTCAGGAAAGGACTTGTATTTGAACACAGACTACATTTTATCATATATCAACATATAATCTGGACCATGTGACTGCTGATAGACTTCTGTATTGGAGACCTCAGAAGCTGAGTGGAAAGGGACACCAAGAGCTCCATCTAGATTATCTCTCTGCCCTGAGATGGGCTCAGTCATACCTGCAGTGTTCATGGCACTATTTGTCTAATTTATGTTTAACAAAATGTAATTTTAAAAACACATCTCCTTCGGTAATCTATTCCAGTGCTTAGCTGGGGACTTTCCTCCTACCTAGCCTACATCTGACACACCACCAGTGTTTCCTAGCCACACATCAGGACAGATGAACAGAATCCCTGGTGGAAATAGCTGCAGCAGCAATGCAGAAATTTGGTGTGTGCCCCATGTTGTTTGCTGATTTTTCTTTTAGCCAAGAAGAATAAATGTAAATTGAACCCAATCATTCAGTGAATATAGCTGAGAAATACAGTTGGGGTTATTGACATTTCTCTGCATGCATGAACTCAAAAAAAGTTGAAGAATCAATCACTTTCTGTTAAAGTTCAAATTCGTTGCCAGGGAGTATTGGTTGTTTATTAGTGTGGGGAAATGCTGGCATAAACACTTGGATAGATCTTTTTTCCTTTTCAATTACAATAAGATAAAATCCAATATTATTGTAGACCCTGTGGGAAGAGATAACAGCTCCATTGACTTGCACATTTAAAAACAAAACCTACCAACTTTGTAAAGGATGTATAGTAGAAACCAAACTAGAAACAATATATAATAAACAAGCTGTTGAATCATGTGCCTTCATTGAAACACCACTTGAAAGTGCTTTACAGCATTGTAAACACCTAAAGGATAAACCCTTGCAGTAGATGAAAAAATTACCAATTATGAGGTAAGCTACAGTTTCAGAAGAGACTGGAAGACCAGAAAGGAAATTAAGGTGCTGTAGAGATTCTGTCTAGACAGTTGGTACAGCAAAGTCGAGACCATGTGTAAGATGTGGAGGAAAAAAATTGGACTGCTAGGACAAGTTGAGGTAGTAACAAAAAAAAAAAAAATTCCTGTATCAGTAAGTATCTCATGGGCTCAGTGAGGGCAAAACTTCAGGCAGAAATGAGCGAGTAACAGCAGTCTTGGTGGGACAAACAGTAGCAGTGTTAACCAGGATCCTGGAGAAAACAAACAAACAAACAAACAAAAAACCAGAAAAAAGTGGTGCTGAGAAAGAACCTGGAGCATTGCCTTTCTCCTTGAAAGTAAAAAAAAGGGGAGGTTTGCAAAAGCTTAAGTTGCTTTTCATTCTCTGTCTGTAAAATTCAAAGACAGCAGAAGTATTTACCATGAGTAACAGCTACAAGCAATAAGAACTGGTTTGCTGGCATTGTACCTTTTGCTGTAATGTACAAGAAATGGTACATTTTTGTCACATTTTCTTTTCTTCTTTCTCTGAATCCATCAGTATTTTTAGAAAATAGAAGACAAAAGAGTAGAACTAAATTGCTTAGATTATTGTAGCATTTCTTTGAAACTTTTTGTGGAACCTGTGCCCTATAGGTCATCTGTTTGTCAAAACTGTTTACTCATTCCTCACAACATCTTATTTGTTTTTAATTGCCCTTATTGCAGCTTTGGGACATTTCTTTCTTTCTTTAGGGTTTTAATAGCACTGGCACATGAAATGCCACTTAAATGACAGCTTAGTTTCACCTAACTTGATCTAGCTTATGTGAAATTTGGTTGTGTACCCCAGAGTTAGCAACTGTAGTTATTACAGCCATTACAGTGGGTTAAAAGAAATAGGTTTTTAGAGAATGTGTCTTCTTCCAGCCATTCAAGGCATCTATTTTGGAAAAAAGACTGTCTTTGTCTCTACACTGACTATAAATGGAGCCTGAAGTGACTGGTTTAGGTATAGAAGTCGACATCAGGTCAAATGACTCACACCCTGAAAGTTGTGCTGAATATTCCCAGTTACTGACAGCACGGATTTTGACAGCAGTTTTGTAACAGCTTGTAGGTGTTGTTTCCGTCTTTTGCAATAGCTTTGGATTTGGTGTAGTGTCTGATGAGGAAGCAAACACTGGCAGACTTTTTGGCTCTGCCCAAGTGAGGAACAAAGAGTGCACCTTGCCCACAGGCAAACATGTTGCAACATAAATGCAAATAGCTTGAAAGAAAAACAGAAGCATTAAAGACACAGCTCTTTATATGCCCTGGAGGAAGAGCAGAAACTGGCAAGACCTTTGGGAGACAATTCAGGGAAGCCTCATTTGACACAACCACGATGATACTCGTATTATTCGTATTAAATTCTTGACTTGTCACAAAACACACTTTGCAACAGATGTAGTTAAATAATGGACAAAATAGTTTAGTCCCAACAAGGAAGCAGGTTCACATTTAACACGTATTATTTCACATTTTTCTAAGAGGACAGTTAATTTAGAATCAGCTCTTTGAGCATGGTTAATATCTTACACAAAAAATAAATTAATCAATAACATTTGTATATACAAAAGAGAACAACTGGTAAAACTTCATCACAGTTGCTGCTCAACAGCAATTATCTCAAAGATGAACCTCTGGTCATATGTGACACCTAAAGTGGTTATTCAGCTGGTTCATATAGCAAAATTAAATCCTGTAGTTCCTTGACTATAAAATCACTCATGCTGCTGTCCCTATCTCTTGACTATGCTCTTGTTCTGAAACAGCACCGGAGGGATTTATCCCATCAGGATTTCATGGTAGTGTTTACAGTCACCGGAAATCTGTATGAGAGAGAAAAGGTCCCACTTAGCAGCAGGAGGATGACAGCTACAATCCCAATAGGAATGGCAGCACCAGCTTCCTGTGCCGCTGGGCTTGAAGGCATGTGGTAAGAAGGGGGAAAAGCGATGCTCTGGTTGTGCTTTACAGAATAGAAATTCCAGCTTACGGGAATCAAAACACACAGACCAGCCGATATGTAGAAGAAACCACCCGCCAGGAATAAACGGGCAATGATAGTTTTGTGAGTGATGCCCCTATAAGCATTTCTCAGGCCAAATATTGTGGCAGTCAGTCCCAGCAAGCCTGTGCACATGGCAATCAACAGGAGACCCTGAGCAGCATAGATTTCATGGGGGATGGAGGAGTCATGGCCACTGAATTTATGGCAGAACTGTTCTTTATAGCCAGGCGAGACGTGAAGGTAACTGATGAAGCAGACTTTCCAAATCCCCACCCAGGCAACGCCAGAGGAGATGATGGTGGTGTTGTCCACGTGCCACACTCTCCACTCCACAATTCCCATTGAAACAGTGCACAGGATCCAGCCTACCGTACCCAGAGCAAAGGTGGTGAGTTGGAGGTGCGAGGTGCTGGCCAGGGAACTCATCCTCTGCAGCTCTTCTGCTCTGTCGCAGGCACGGTTGCCATGTGAAGAGAGAGAGACACTGGAAAGAAACACAGCATGAAATTGCAAAGGCAATAATTTGCATGAACAGGTGAACCTGTTAGTGAAGAAGCAGGAGAGAACATGTGTACAGAGGGAGGAGGGAAGTCATCTTTCTCTAGCTATAGTGGTGTGTTGGAGTTTAATGCCCATAGACAAGTAACATCTAAGCTTTAATTCCGTATATTTCATTGTATTGCAAAAGAGAAGAAAGAGCCTCTGATTAGGTCACACTACAGTCTCCATTTTACATTCCCAAAAGGGCAATTCGCATCTTTTTCCAAATTAGTTTCTTCCTTGGTAACTGACTGTTAAGTTTGAAGGTCTTTATACACATGACATGTAATCAAGAGCCCTGGTGTTACTGGCTAGTATTAATTAAACCTGGTAAAATCCTCAGGAGCCTGACTATTGCAAGAGATCCTACAAAGCAACCACAGAAGAGAGAATCCTCCCAGCTGCTGTGTTTTCCGTGCAGCAGCCCAACCTGAGCAGACTTCTGCTTCCGTGCTGCCCTTACTGGGAGCTGCTGGGACCAGCGTTAGCCAGAAAACATCATAGTTCAGGGGCATGAGCAAATCCAGGCCACAAAGTCTAATAACCGCCACTGAACTTTGACCATTTTTTTAGCTTATTTAACCACAAATGCATTAGCGGAAATACTTGAATTAATCAGAAACACAATGCTTTGTGGATGTGCTGCCATTGCTTTCCCAGCCTCAGACTTTAATCAAGGTTTCTTTAGTGTTTTACCTTCACAACTGACACTCGTTCATAACCCACCCAGCTTCTCCAGTTCAAATCATCCTGACACTGTGGTAGAAAATATTTTAGTCATTTACTCTAGCAAAAGATTTTAGGTTTGCTTGCTGACTGTACATTCTGAGTCCAAAAAAGGGTTTTGTTCTAACAACAACAACAAAAATCTCCCCATTTCCCATGTCTTTCATACAATCTTCTGAACAATTATAGGAATGATTTGTGATCAGAGAAGATGTGGCCTTGATTTTATTGCGTAGATTTGAAAGGTTCTAGGGAACTCTATATTTTAGGAGTTATCTAAAATACCTTTTCTCCTGCTCCCATTGCATTTAAGACAGAAGAAGTACTGTGCCAAGGTCACTCTAACAACAAGAAGATAGATTTGCAACTGTATTTTGATACTAAAGCGATAACTTTGCTGTTTACTTACCTTAACTGAGCAGATTCAGTGATACAATCTAGTTGCAAAAATCCAGCTGTAGAAATAGTAAATAAAAAATATCTTCGTAACAACGTGGCCTTAAGCAAACACTTTCCATTTTCTCATAGTGATGCCGACTATATACTCACTTCAGTCCTGAAGCTGATGCCAGCTATAAGAGGATGGGGCAGAGTGGTTTTTGACGCCAGCCAGATGAGGCAACATCTGCAATTTTGTCATTTTGGCCTCCCAGTTCATCTGTGTGTCTCCAACAGGGCTGATTTCCTGTGGGACACGTTAATGTCCATTATTGAAAATGAACATTTAACCCCTCCTTGCATGGAGGAAATTCCTCCAGAATAGCCTTCTGTGGTTTTATCTACTTAGAACAAAACCAGTTTATAAATGCTCTCTCAATCTGCTTTGTTATTTACAAAGTGATTATAACCAACCCCTATCTAATTAACAGCTGCTGCTTAGGAGCCCCACAGGAAATGATGAATAGTTTTATTCTGTCCCAGTTCCACATCAAAACATTGTCTTTTACTGCACGTGTCTGGTGATGAGAAGATGGTAGACAGGAAAAGAGCCACCAAAGAGTCCTGCACCGACTCCCTTCTGCTTCTGTTTGAATCAGTTGAGCACAGAGAGGCAAAACCTGAACCATATTAAAACACCACTTTGTGCACAGCCTGTATTTCTGCAACACTTTTCATATTTTTCATAAACTTTAATTTAAACAACTTGCTGATATCAAGGTCATAAAAAATAGGAAGGGAGACTGATCCATATCATTGAGAGCTGTTCAGAGCATGATATCAGTATATGTCTTCATGGATTAAATTTGCTCACCTGTCTTCCCACAGAATTAAATGAGATCATATCCATGATTACTGAGACCCCTATCAAACCTACATGTGCCAAGTTACTTAGAATGGTATCCAGTATTGAATTATAAAATTAAAAATTAGAAAAAGATATTTTTTTTCCGTGAGAATTACAAAAAACATAGAACAAGCAAACATGTCGGATGAAAGAACTCAAGGCTTATACAAAAATTCTGAAAACATTGGGGAATAACCAGCTAACAGAGATGAGCTTTAGATGAGGCACAAATGTCTAGACACAAAAAATTGCTGATGTAGGAAATGATTCATTTTGGCTCATTTCTCCACACCCTGTCCCCTGGAACTTATTTGATCTAACTTGATAGTACTGACTGATTCAGACAAAAATCAAGGTGACAAAGAAGTACTTCTGAGATTGATTGCATTGAATGGATTTCAGATTTTGATGAATTCCTCAAAATTAAATTAATTACAATTATCATACTTGCCTGTTTTGGAAAATCAGACAGGAGCCTACACTTACAACCTCTTGGTATTAAGATTCATCAAGAAAATAAGGAAATATCAAGGTGAAATAGTTACCAGAATTTGCTTGCCATATGAAAACATGTCAAAATTAAAAGATCTAGTTCCTGATTCCTGTCTCTATCATTATGAATATTAATAAACACACTATAGGTTTTGCTGGTATCATCAAATGAGAACAGATACATATCACTTGCCAGAAGCATTGATTTTAAGGGAAGGCTTTGGATAAGAACATATTTAGTCTCCAGTGCCTGATGCAAACCCTGGGCGTGAGCGCTGCCGCAGGTCGGGCGTGCCATGGGACGGGGCATCCCAGTGAGACAGTCCTGCTGGGCACCAGACGAGGTCTTGCTGTGTGCCCGCCAGCAGGCAAAAAGCATCAGGGAAACTACTTTTCCTTCAAATGTAGCGAGATACGTTTATTTTTCAGGACGGCTGTGGCAATCATTTAAAAAAAAAAAAATCCATTTCGCTTGCAGATGCCCATCACAACCGTACAACCGGGAGTGAGCTGCAGAGGGCGTCTGCCGCCAGGATTTCACTCAGCAGCTGGCTGGGAGACAAAACAGAAAAAAAAAAAAANNAAGAAAGGCCTCAGATGCCAGGTAGGGTGGGCAGCACCCGGGGTTGGGGTGGCCCCACGCAAGTCTCCGTCCATGGGAGGTGATGCAGGCCCTGACACCAGCAGTGACCTTCCCGGTGGTTTCAAAGACAGAGGCACCCCCTTTGGAAAGGAAGGATTTGATCCATCACTAACTTGCCTTTCACATAAAAAAGAAAAAAAGCTTTCTTTTTTTTTTTTTTTTTCAATAAAACCTTTTGGTCCCTGTGCAATGCCCTTTCCAGCCTTCTAACAGAAGAACATGAAGTTCAGTCCCTGCATGCTTAGAGCTGTATTGGATAAAATACGGTTCAAAGCCCAGATCATATGGCAGTCTGAGCTAACATGGGCAGCATTGGCATCATCTATTGGCTGCTTTCATGCTCTAGTAATGACATAAATATTTTTAATTAATTTAATTAGTATAGTAAGATTACCTATATGGTCTGAATAATACAATGATGTAACACGATCAGTATATGAAATCTCCTAAGGCAAATGAACTCATATTCAGTCAGCTATAGGAGGTCTTCTGACTAATCAGTTGGTGTTACACGGTTCTTGATTTGGAAGCTCACTCAGAGCTGCAGATTTCAGCATTCAAAGTCAGCATGCCAGATATTTCGTGGGATAGAAGTAGCCTGCAAAGGCAGTCTTGCCAGGCAGAACAAACCAGGTAGATGTGATCTGCACACCAGTGGAATAAGAGCTTCTACAGGCTTCTCACCTGATAGTCCCTTGCTATCATTTTCTCTCTTAATGCGTCTTTCGTTTCCTTCATTTGGAAGGGCTTTCCTTCATGGAGGTATTTTTAACTAAATACCCTGCGTAAGTAAAAGCAAAGTATAAACTTGGTAGCATTGAATGGAAATTTGCACAGAGAAAACAGAAGCTGATGGTAAAAGATGACACAGGCTAGTGAATTCATTCAAATATAGAAAATCAAAGGATCCTTTTGTCTTTATTGCTTATTTTTATTTAAATCAAGCATTGCACAGTGAGTAGCTGTTTATGAAAACTGCTGAGCCATTGCCCATATACTTCGGGAACAGAATGAGACAGGACTTTACCACTCTTAGTTACAAGGAACACACGACAATGCCCGGGAGCTGTGTTGACTTTCCTCCAGCTGCAAGCTTGCTTCTAGGAGAAAAAAAATGGAAGCAAGCTGCTCCCCCAACTGCCAAGTGGTTTCATAGAGGGTTTTTTGGGTCACCTGTGCATCAGGCTTACCTTTAAAAAAATAAAATTAATGCTGCAGTCAAAGAGGTAAAGGTCAGTTCTTTGTGGCCACAGTCCCAGCTCCTGATGTTCTCAGCAGCAGGAGCAAACAGAAATGGAGCTGTACTTCAAATTCTGTCAACACTTCTTTTACTTCCTGTAATTGCTAGTGACAAAGGGTTGGGATATGATATCAGTTCTCAGAGCAGAGAAACCTAAACGGCACCAAATGCATTTCACCTCTGGAATTAATACTGGGTCCTCTGAAAAGCTGTTTTAATTACATTCAGCAGTCTATATCTATCAGCTGGGTTTCAGATCTGCTTTCTAAAACTTAACCTGCTTTAAGCTCCTGAAACAAAGATTTTTAAAAACCTGCAAGTAAATGAGGAAAGCAAAAAAAGCTAGCATACTGTCTTAATTAGTGCATTTGAAAATAATTGGGCCTTTCAGGTTACTGGGTCTCAGACTCCCTCATGGGGTGAAGGCCAGTGCTGGGGGCTGATGTCCAGCTTGCAGGGTGGTATAAGTGAGTGCCCCCAACCCTGCAGTCACCTCTAAGACTTGTCTTTAAACACATAATTTCACACGATGGGTTGAGGGCCAGACGGCACTAGCTTTCAGCAGCATGGAGGGAGTTTTCCATTTAGCACAGGTCCTCTGGAGGCTGCGATGGGCTAGGTAAGACATTCCTCAGCAGCAGCATCCCCTCCGCAGTATCTGTCCCCTCTGGGACCTGACGCACCAGGCAGAGCTGGATGGGCCAGGCTTCAGCACCTGGAACGTGAGATCTCAGACACAGAGAGAGGCTGCAGGGAAGTGTGAGATGGGGCTGGGGCTTGTCATGTGAATTTGTAGAAGTCTTACACAAATTGCATGATCCTTGACATGATACACAAAGACTAAACTAATGTTCTAGACCCTTGAGTTCAGATGTGTTTTGAAGAATCCTTTTGTCATCACTGTTTCAGCATGGGTCTGGTTGAAGTGTAGATTTATCTCTAGGGAAATAGTCTTGCTGTGGTCCATGCCACAAGGGTTGCCAGCAGTGGCTGCTGGATTAGTCTATTCCTAACTTCTTCAGAAGACATTCAAATAAACACTCAGTGTAGCAATTCTTCTGCTCCTATTTTCCTCGATACAAAGCTGGCTGCATTCGTGAGCCCTTCCCTGAATACAGTCTCCTTGACGTTCATGAAGTCTTGAACTCTGGTGTCTCATGTTTAGGTTTCAGCTGTCACTAACATACTCAGTTTCAATTAGAAAAGACAGACTAGTAGACTACAAAGTCTTAAAGGTCATTATAGAGTATCTCCAGATTTAACACATCTTGTGCACCCCCTTCCTCCCAAGTGCCAATATCCAGTGTTCTGAACTCTGCTGCTTCCACTTTCTTGTTGTGTTTCAAAACAAGCAGACCAAGCTAATCTTCACTTCTCTTCCACAGAGAAAGAATACATTGAAATTTAGCTGTGTAAAAGTTCTTTGCTCATTTCAAGAAAAAAAATTATTTGGTTTGCTTTAACAGTAGCATGTGGAGAAACCGATAATTTCTATATATTCCTTGCTGAATATATAGAATATATCTTCTGTGGTTGAGCCCACCTTACGCTTTTGTTCATTAAGGAAATGTTGCAGGCTGGTTGGGAGTGCAATGGCAGCGGGCTTGACCCAGGACCCAGATGACTCCATATTGTCCTAGTTTCTCCCGATTTTTTTTGCTTCTGCCTTGAAGGAAGCTCTTTTTAGAGCCTAAGGAGAACAGTTTAGGGACATGCCAGGAATGACAGCCCCTGAAAAACCAAGGCAGATACACTGGCTGTGTTCAGAGGGGATCCTGTTAGGAAGCTTCAGAAAGCAGAGGGAAGCCCAGAAAGTTTGCCTGCTCTGGGTGTCTGCTGCAGAGAAAAGAGCACTGAGAGGTCAGGAGCATGACTAAGGCAACCCCCTCCAGGTCCCAGAGAACTCACCCATGTCTGGGAAGACGAGAGCACTGAATACAGGCTCCGGGCATGGGAGATGTCGTCTGGGAGGAGTCACCTTCCAGGCAAAAGAACAGGAGCTAATGCTGCCTGGTGCCTGCGGGAGGAATGAAGAATGCCTGAAGCATCCCGAGCATCAGGCTGGAGGTGCTGCCCGGGCACCCACCCAGTCAGGAGGAGAGACCATCGCCCGCACCGACAGCGTGTAGGGAACTGCCCCTGGAGGGGAACTGGGGGGCACAGAACCTGCACACTGCAACTCAATGAGGGAATTCTCTTTGTTAACATTGGGTGGGCGGTTTAAAGGAGAGTTTTCCAAAAGGATGGGAGACAAGACTTGTTTCTTTGTAAGTGATAGCACAGTTAAAATAGAATATGCAAAAAATTGTAAACAATAGAAGAGCAAAGGATGAGTCTCCCTGTTGGCAGCCTGCCTGCCTGTTGAAAGATGGTTTTGCTTTAAGTGTTCCACTGCAACTTGTAACCACCTTGAAGATAAAGTTCATTATAAACTCTGTCTAAAATACCTGCCTATATAAAATACATAGTTATTTTCCCCAGCCTGTGTAAGCAGGAATTCATTTATTTCCATTTATTTAATGTTGTAAGCAAATATTTTTGCTTTCAATGTTGCCAGGCACCACATGCATTTTGAAATTAACATTCAAATCCTGCTTTTGTAAAGCTTTATAGCCTAGCTGCAGCTTTATTGGTCTATACTGGACATGGCTTACTAACCAAATCCTTTGTTCAATCTAAGTCTTGCAGCAGAAAGCAAGTTTAAAGAAACCCAACAGCACAGTAATTAAGAAGGTCTCTTCTTAGCAATATCCCTGTGATTTAATGCTTGAAAACTTAATTCTTCAATTCCCAGTTGGGAGAACATTCTTTATAGGAAACAAATACGTATTTAAATCTCCTTCCATCTGTTCTCTATCAGCACTTCATAAAATAAGTTGCATTAAAAAAAAGAGGAGACTTACTTCTGTGAGTCTGAGAGTTGCCTAAGGCTTTGAAGCAGTGTCAGCTGGACAAAGCAAGTTCCAGAAGGGAGGCGGAAAAAAATGCCCATGCAAATTGTCTGACTTGTTACGCTACCAAATAGGTACCTCACAGTTCCTTGTCACTCTCCCACTAAATCAACAAAGATGTAGGAAGTCTGTTAATCATTAACAAATTATAAAAATATGAAAGCTTTACCATATGCCTATTTTTTTCCTAATTGCTCTAGAGCACTTACTGAAGTATATAGATAACTTTCATGGAAAATTCAGTTTTCTGAAAAATACCTGCCTTTGTGATTACATGATTTTTCAGTCCGAGACCACCACAATGTCCCACCCTGACAGCCTGAAGGACATGGAATTCTCATCTGAAAGAGAATTAAGTGATTTCATACCCCTTTCGTCTTTGTTAGTTTTCCTCCTGTATTTATGCAACCAAAATTATCGCAGCTCTGCAGTGGGAAGAAATGTAGGGGAGAAGGAGGAGGAGGTTTTCTGAGGAGTAAACTCAAGATGACCTGGTCTGTTGCTGGACTGTGGTTAGCAGTACCCAGCACAAATAGTACCATGCTTGCTATCTCGGATGCTTAAAAACAAACTAAAACACATTCTTTTAATTATGTTATGTTTGCCTTGCTTTGTTGTTTTCCCATGAATGTAAATAATGGTTCTTACAAATGGTAGAAGAGTTCTTAGCTCTGATCTGGTTTCTCCTCTTTGAAACCTAGAGTAAACTATGTTAATCTCCAAATGCTGCACTGGCTCCTACATGGGAGGACATTTCCAGGGCTAGTGGTGAAAGACGAGGAAGTTTATTTCACGGAAATATCCTGAAATGGGAAGCCCTCATTGAAAAATTCTTCTCTTCTGTAACAATCACCAGGGCTGGTCATTGCTACCTCTAAGGAAGATTGCAAAATTGCATTAATCCATATCCTTCAGTTTTTTGCATCACCTTTAATCCCGTTCCCCTCCTCTCCTGTTGCATCTTCCAACTGACGCTGATTCACTGGTTTCATGTGCAGGTAATGCTGCCTGGCTGTGGCAACACAGCCTTTTCTCCTGCAGCTCATCACGCTGGGATCTCGTCCCTGGCTGCTCACAGCTGGATGGGGTTAGCTTGTTGCACAGGCAAACTCAGCTACTCAGGCTTTGCTATTGCGTGCCAAAAAGCCTCAACACATACAGACCCCTATGGGCTTGTTGGCATACGTTAGACTTGAGTACGGCTTTTTGACACGATGATGGCTCTGCTGATTCATAAGGACAGCATCCTTGGGCGGCAGGCAGCTGGAGACAGAATCTGCAGGCAAACCTGGCAAACCTGTATTCATATGTGTATATTTTATTTAGCAGTGAATGATTCTCTGTTTCTCCAGATATTTGATCTTAGTAAGTACTCAGGGAAATGCTGTTTTTTAAAGTTTTTTTAGGTTAATATTCAAGAACAACATACTTTTTTTTT
>VZTO01012320.1:0-31482 GCA_013400615.1 Syrrhaptes paradoxus
TTGTATCTCCCTATCTTTTGGGGCAGCTTGAACGCCTTGAAAACTTGGCGTTATAAAATCTAACGAGGTAATGCTTGTCTTTTCACCATGATCACACCCACTGAAAGCATCTGCTAACCCACTAAAAGCATATCAGACAGCATTTGAAATTCTGCTTTGCTTTTTGCTTTAAAATTGACTGGTGCCAACTTTCCCTCTTTGGTTCAGGTGTGAAGCTAGCAGCCCATATATCCGTCCTGTTGGCTACTGCCAAGAAACTGGAACCCCACTGACAACACCACCTGGTATGTTGAAAGTGAGACTTATTTTCTGCCTCAGTCAAAAAATCTGCAAGCTTTATCTTCCACATAATTACATATTTGCAAGTTACAGGTTCCATTCAGTTCTCTTTTTCTCTACTGACTGAACAATATTATCGTTCATACTTTTTGCCATTGCGTTTTATTTTTGTTTCATACCTATTTCAAAAAATGAAATGGGGTTTGGAAATTTGTAATTGAATTTGATTTCAGAAGGGAAAGAACTTTGAAGTATTTGCGGCATTTCCTTTAAGGTCAGCTGGAAGAAAGAGGAATCGGTATAATGGTTTCATAGATAAGGTGGAATTTCTGGAAATGAAACAGTAACTGAAGCCACATCTCTCTCTGCTGCGCTGGAATTCAGTAAATGAAGAGAATGTTGGCAAATCAAACAGGACAGAACCTACAGGAAAATCAATGTTGTTTTCAGGCTTTGGAAGTGCTCATTCACTTTAAAATAACAAAGAAAAAATGATGTCTGCTAGATTGACAGCCCTGGTGCAGGAATTTCTGTAATTATTGGGTATGGAGTTTAGTAGAGTGGGTGGCACTGCAAGGTCCCTCTGCATTGAAGGAATTGGCCTCTGTGCCTTTGCTGCAGATGCAGAAGGGGTTGTAAACGCTTCCTCTTCACATCTGTTCCTGCTCCTGGAACGTGCAGCAGGGCTGTGGCGTGCGGCTCCCTGACTCCTACCGCTGTCTCCTGTGCCCCCAGCAGAAGTGCAGTCGGTTCTGGTTTCTGTGCCCTGAGAACGACGTGCAGCAATTTGCAGACTGTCTTGTGTGTTTAGTCGTTGCACCCTCCTGCCAAAAGGAAACAGTACTGAGGCTAAAAAATACTGAAATAGGAAGGGAAAAAAAGTAATGCAGTTTCTTAAAGGTAATGCCAGGGAGAGAGATCCCATTGTTGTTAGAACAGTACACCCATGTGTGTGGCTGAGATGATGGTCACGGCGATGAAGCCTTTTATCTCCAGACTGCTGGTTGTACTCAGCTATGGGTGAGTAGGTAGCAGGAGACAAGAAGTTTCTACAATCTTGCAGGCACTCACACATAGAACAGTTAATAAAATAGGAAATTAATTTAGTGGTGCCGTCACACATCAGAGAATCCTCCGACTAGCTCTGAATTGACGGCTTTCTCTAGAGAATAAGCATTGATTAAGCTGTACAGAAATGAACTCTTCAGGTTTTTCAGGTCAGGGTTAAAGCCCTGTGTAGAAACCAGGGAAACTTGCTGTGTAAATGGTGTGTAGGAATAAACAGTCCGCTTCCCAGTGCCATCCATTGTAAGTGCTAAATTAACATAATAGCTGTTTTTCTGTTGTTTGTAACAATAAATGTGGGGTTTTGTTCCTTAAATGTTAATTCTCTGTTTTTTTCAGGATACAAGGATTCCAAAGCCTTCTCATGGGAGAAATACTTGGAAGAAACTAATTCCCAGGCAGCCCCAGCAAGAGCATTCAAACTGGTGAATATTTTTGATTGTCCTAGATCAGGAGGGAGGGGAGACCGCTGTTAGCCACCCTTTCTTGCTAGATGCTTTATTTGGTGCTTTACCATGTCTGTGCCAGGAGGGTGAAACTGGGTTTTTTGCTTTGAGATCATCTCTCACTGCTGCTGAATCAAAACATACACTGGACTACAAGGTTTTTCTTTAAAAAACATGCCATCAAAAGCTGTCTTGGAAAGGATTTTTGACTAAACATTTTCAGTTGCTCCATTAGCAGATTTAAGTGAAGAGCCTCCAGTCCACAGATATCGTAGCTTTCAGATGAGTGTGTGAAGGGCAGCACCTTGCCTCGGAGAGGGCCTGGAGAGGAGGAAGAGCTGATCTTCCGCTCGAGGTCTGACTGTGTGGGCAGAGGGGACCTCCCAGCTGACCTCTGAGCAGGACTGGTGCTGGTTGAACAGACTTTCCAGACTCTCCCTTCGTAGGGGATATCACTAGCCTGCGGCTCGGGCCGTTTGGTGGGGACGGGAGGAAGGGGTGGGCTGTGTGTCTGTGTTTGAGGGGGAATGAGAAGTGTGCAGTTCCTCTATCCAGTGTCACCTCTGCATGAAGTTTTAAAAACTTCTCTAAAATAGTTTCACTTGCAGTTGTGCAAATCCTTCTTCCCCTGGTTGGTGAGGTTGGAATTAAGGTAGAGCAAGAAGTTCCCATCAGGGGCTTACATAAAGATCTTGGTTCTTCTAGGGAGGAGCCAGCTGTGCCCCCCACAGACATAGGTATACTAACAGGTGACAGAGGCTCTCTCCCAAACTCCTGGGTAAAAAGTAGGAAAGAAGGTACTCCTAGGAGTAAGATCATCCTGCAGAGCAAATCTGAAGATGGTTCTCTCAACCTTGGGAGCATGAGGTTTTGTTTATTACATTGGAGTTCAGTGCATTTATCTGGAAGCTCACTGTGAGCAGAAACAAAACAAAAGGCCTTTAAAATAACTTTATTAAAAAACCTCCATGGTTTAAAGTTGATTTTTTTTTCATCTTAGCAGTTTCTTCCACACCGCTGGCTCACCTTGGTAAACTTTGCAATATGTTTCAAAACTTTTCTGTGCTGTTTTGACACTTGTCCTGATCCTTTGGATGAAGTTAGCACTGCAGGTTAATACCTGCTGCCCTCCTGTATATTCTGTTGGTAAGCTCTTTGGGACTGAGGAGGAAAAGCAATCAGGGAGGCCTCAGATAAGGGAGGTAAAAATCCAGCCAGACAAGTTTGATAATTGCTAGATTTCAGCAGGTGTCCATTTGAAGTCGTTGGAGGTTGCAAGGTGGATGTCAGGGAGTAGGAAGAGGCTGGTTTTGCTTCTTTAGAGAACTGTGAGGCTACAGCTGGAGTTAGCTGCAGCACAGCTGAACCCCAAAACATCCCTTGGATTAAGGTTTGCCAGAGTTGGACCGACAGCATCTTCGATCGTGCAGCGCAGCCTGTGAAGCACCTGGGAGCTGGTGTGCAGGATAATGAGTGAAGCTTGTCTGTAGGATGCATTTGTTGCCCCCAGCGTAGGTTCAGCCTTTTTCGGAGCCACGCTTGCAAAATCCCAGCAGTGCTGGAAAATTGGAACCTTCAGAATGCAAGGGTGAAATAATGCTGCAACTGGTCTTCTGCACAATAGAGGAACAATAGAAGCAGTTTTGGAGAGACAAATATTAGGGAAAGATAATAAAACTTTTCGTGATAAAAAATAAAACAGGGGAATGCGACCTCCTTAAAACTCCCAGTCTGAAGTCCTCAGTAACCTGTCGTTGTGGCATTGTTTCTGCAGATTTTTGGAATATAAAATGTCTTGAGAAATGCCACCCAGAGATAACAGGGCTTTGCTCAGGACAGGGAACCTTTTCAGCACTGGGTGCTACCTTTTTTTTTGGATTTTACCAAAATGGAGTGTCTTTCCAAGGGGGTATGAGCTGCCTTGTCTACCTCTTCTCCTGTTTTTGTGCACATCTCTGCAGCCAGTGTTTTGCTCTTTCAGGTGTCTGGCTTTGAGAGAAAAGTAGAAGGGCCAATTCTGGCTCTTGTGAAACTCCAGAATAGAAATTAGTGTCCAAGACTGTGTTTTGAAAATGAGACGGGGGGAAAAAAAAAGGTATTTGATATATCAACAGTTAATAGAATTCTTCAAGATCAAACCTCATTATTTTTCTGGCTTGGTTGGTCTGAAGTGCAAATACATGGCACAGTTATTGATTTTTTTTTATTATTATTATTATCATTCCAGCTAGCAATTACAGGAAATCAGTACATAAAAATATGGGTTGAGAGCCAGAACAGGCATTTCTCACTGAATTAGTTTTTAACAGTTTTCAAGAGCTCTCTTCTGTAGGCTGGAGACACTGGTCATCAGCACAAATAGCAGATCTTGTCTCTGGATTTCTGCCTTCTCCACCCAGAAACGCAGGAGGAGACAGCTTGGTTGTCAGCATCACTATTTCAAGCCCGTTATCTTGGGCTGTCAATTCAAAAACATTCATGAGCCATTGCCAAAAAGGCAGCAGCCCTTCAGCAAGACTTGAACAAATCTTGCTCATCTTCTGGGCAGGGGTTTGTTCTCCAGCACCCAGGCTCCTTCCTCAGCGAAGACGGACGAGGTTGGCTGGTGCAGTAAGACACTCTTACAGCTAAAAGCAGTTGACATTGTCTGGCTTCCGGGGTGTCGTGTGCCTGAAAGCCTGTGGATGAACGTCTGTGTCCAGGTGAAAAGACCAAAGAGAAACTTGAGGTTTGGAGTCTTGTACTGCCCTGAGCTCAGGGGTGGACCTCCTTCCCTGCCCCCAGCGACTGGCAGTGAGAAGGGTAGGGAGGATTGTGAGGGAAGAGTGATTATAATCATCTTTTCATTAACCTCATGGTGTTCAAAGAGATGATTTATCATCCCTTGCAAAAATCCTGGCCTTTGTTTGCAAAAGTGAAGAAGGACGTGTTCTGAGTGAGTACCCAGTGCTCCTTAACCCCCAGCTGAGGAGGTCAGAGGAAGAATTTGCAGTTAAAGATAAATGGAAAAATTGGTAAACGCTGTCTGTTACTCAGGGGTTTACATCTGTGGGTGCTGCAAAGGGTACATGTCAGGTCAAAGGACATTCTGGAGTTTTTACAAAGCAGTTGGAGCCACTGGGGTTTGAGAGAAAGGGTAAGTCAGCACCTGCAGGTGGGAGACTGTGTCGGCTGGAGCTGCTCTCGAGTCCCAGCACCGCAGCTCCTGGCAGTCGTCATTAGCAGGCAGATGCAGTTGTCACAAGGAGTAGGTGGTACCCTGCTTGATGAAGGGAACTCTGTCACATCCAGATGCCGAGAAGGATGTCACGTAGCGTAGCGAAGAGGGGTGTCACGCAGTGGTGTGGTTCAGGTGTGAGGCAGTGGTGCACTGGCCACTGTCCTTGTCACATGTGAGCTAGCTCTCTGCTGTGTTTGGGAGCTGTCAGGCTGTGGGGTCTGTGTGGTGGAGCTCGTGGCACTGTCTGGCCTTTAGCCCTGGCTGTGAAATGCTCTTCTGCACTGAGCAAGCTCAGACTTCTTCTTGCGTAGTTTTGGGCTGCTGATAGACAGCTTAATCCTCTAGGAAACTCTGATTTTAACCTCTGAAGCAGCCTGCTGTGTGAGATCAGGGGCCAAAGCTGCAAAGGCACTTGAATGGTAGACGAAAACTTCGGTGCATTTTATTCAGAGCAGGTGACTGGCTCTGAATGCCCAGACTTCTTAGCATTCTGCTTACGCTCCTCCTTTACAGCGTCCTGCTCACGGATTCCAAGTTAATATGAAGTTAGAGGCTGTGGACAGAAGAAATCCCATCTTGATAAGAGTGGCAACAATAGTTGACAAAGACGACCATCGCATTAAGGTATGACCTTGCTTCAAAGAGCCCTTGTGCTGACGAATAGAGTGATTGGCAGGACAGAAAAAACGCCCATTTAGTGTGAGGAGCAGCAAACAGACACCTTGCAGATGATCTCGCCTGCAGGCCTGCCCAACTGGAAATGATTTCTGGTGTTTTGTCCTGTTCAAATTTGATGGAATTGCCTGGTATTGTTAGTTACTGTTTTAGTGTAACTATTTTTAAATAATATTTGACAGCCTGATTTTTCATCTCTTAGTGGTTTCTGTGGGATCTGCGCGACTGAAGGCAGCAGTAATGTTCTGCTGGTGGGAAGCTACCTGACAATTATTTTTTCCTAGGATATTTTAAAGAAAACCCAAAGCAAATTAAATTCTGGCACGTATAGGAAGAGGCTTCATTCTCCAGTAGGAATTTGTTACATAAATGCATTTTAACTAATTATTTTCGCAATAATACATTGTCAGAAAGATCTGGTGTGCTTTGGCGTCTGAGAGATTAACTATCAGCCACCTAAAGCGGAGGCTGCACTGATGGAGGCTCCTTGGCCACAGGTTCCCTTCCCAAAGGGTGATTATATGGGCAGAAGTAGAGTTTGCTCTCCATCAGCGATTTGATGCTCAGTTTCATCGCTCTGTTTGCAAGCAAAAGTCAACTTCTGACAACATTTAGTAGTAACATGATTCTCAATTCATACATTTGAAACTTTACCACGTACGCAACCCAGGAGCCTTCGAGCTGCAGTGTTAACCTGACCTTGATCTGAGCTAACTAATACTAGTCTCTTCATCCAGAAGAAGATTCTGCAAAACTCGCTGAACTTGTTGGCTTTTATAGTGTTTTGGGATCCTCAGGAAACAAAACAATAAAATAAGCAATTCTGTTTGCACAGATTTACTCTTTGGAGCATGGAGTGTGCCGGAGCACCCCATGGTCTGTGCTTTCTTGCAGACCCTGTGGTTTGTGTCACCAGAGTCTGGTTGTTGTGTAAAACATAGACGCAGGGGTCAGGAAAACAAATGGTTACGCTGAGCACAAAGGACAATTGCGCTTGTCTGAAAGAGTGAATGAATCAGCCCCAAGCTGAGCAAGGTGAAGCAAAGGGGGAAGTTGAAATAAAAGCTGAGTCATGTCCTTAACTGTATCTCTCACTGAGGCTGTGTGCTTCTTTTAGATACATTTTGATGGTTGGGACCATAATTACGATTTCTGGGTCGATGCAGACAGCCCTGACGTTCATCCAGTAGGCTGGTGTGCAAAAACTGGACATGCTTTGCAAGTCCCTCTAGGTAAAGTAGATGACATCATGTTGTAATGTTGAATCATTTTCCTAAGTGCATCCTGCTCTTCGGATGCAGGAAGCATTTTTCAAATCTGTTTAACTTTTTTTTTTTTTTTTTCCTTCTTACCAGGTGCTGTTGATCCAGTGGGAACAGTGGCACAAGTGTGTCCTACTCCAGGCTGCCACGGTGTCGGTCATGTCAGGGGACCGCGATACGGAACACATTATACGTACGTATAGGAGATCTTCTTCTAAGGGTTCTGCTAACTGCTGTCCATAATAATAATGCAGCAACAAGCACCTGCACTGCACTGAAATGATCTCAGGGTGTTTATTCTGGAGGTGGTTATAGCTGCAATTGCAGCTCCCTCTTGTGTCTAAATGTGCTGTTTCATCATAAATTCTGTTTATACCGGTATAATCACTATAACTGCAATGCAATCCAACACAGATTAATTCACTCCAATTTCGACATTCCAACATTACTGAAGGATTTTTTTTTTTGGTAAAATAATATGCCCAAGAAGAGCATGCAGTGAGGCAGTTAAAGAGGGAGAGAGTGTGGGTAGGTTATTGAAGAGTGAGGAGAGCTAGCTCATTTTTTGTGCTCTGCCTTTTGATTTCCTATGTGCTCTTGGAAAAGGAAGGTTTTTCTTGATTAAACACTTAAAGAGCAAGAAAACAATCTCAGATGGGAGGTGTGAAGATCTAGTAGTATATAATGTTGCAAGGGCTTTGAACTTTTCAGAGTGTTTCATTACTCCCTTATGTCATGAAATATTGTTCAGATAAACTGGTTATAGAGGAAGAGCTCTTCTTGTTGTCTTAGGGTGACTCTTTAAAAACATGACTTTGTTTTCTAGTTCTGCCATGTAGTCCCCTGCTTTCCCACACCTAGAGCTGGGTAATAACATCTCCCGGAGTGTTTCTGGCCTCACTTTTTCTGGATTTGTTGATGGATATGTCTACCTGAGACTGGTGAGACTGTATGATTTGAAAACATGCATTGTCATCTCTCTTCGCTTTTTTTTTCTAACACAGGTTAGTTGGCTGCCCATATTCTGATGTGAACCTCAACAGAGAAAGCTTGTTACAGGACCGCCTGGGTGGGGAGAGAGCCTCTCCGAGCAATATCATGCAGAAAGCCAAGAGGCCAGAGACCCCTGCCCCATTTCTGCTGGGAGCAGGAGAGTTTTCTCAGGAGGACTCTCCACCATCCGGGTAAGCCAAACCCTTTTCTTTGGGGAGCAGAACCATTTTACAAGGCTAAAAAGCCCAGGAGTTGGCAGAGACGCAGCAGAGAGTTGAGTTCATCTGTCTGTAATATTGACCCATGCCCCAGACACTCTTAACACAGAGCAGTGCACTTTTATACCCTCATACGTCTTAATAGGTTTCTTGATTCCTTAATCCTGCTGCTCTGGTCACATTCCAACAAAGGAAATTGCATTCTGTCTCCATAAATTTTTTCCTTGCTGTTTCAATTTAAAATATATTCTTTTTGTTTCGTTTCCTGTCCTAAAACTGTCAAGCAAGGTTATTTTGGACTATTAAACTGTAACTGCAATCCACCCCGGAGTCGGCTGTGTTACACTGGTAGGCGTCATGACTATATCTGTATCGCTTGGCAAACAAGTTCAGCTCCTTCAGATATTTTATTTTCTTACATGAAAATCTTGGAATTGAAGTATCACTGGAGCAAACTGTGTATTAGTTCATGGACTACAGAAGGCAGTTAAAGTATGTCATGGGACAGACCTGGACGTGAAGGCTTTTATTATTGTCACCTTTAGTCTGTACAAATTGGGTCTCATTGGGGCAAACTCCAGCAATACTTTTGGTCTTTTTTGTATATGAAGGCTTCTGTACATTTTAAAGTTCTGCTTAGATTTACAACATTTTCAAGATATATTTGGCCAGAAAAAAGGAATCATTCTCTCCCCTCTCCACCATACATGGCCAAAGTTTGCCCCCTGCCATCCCAGAAACGTGCAGAAATCTCCATTTGCTAATCTCAACACCAGAATTTATAGCATTTAAATGGTACTGTTACCATAAAGCTCTCTTGGGAGCTTTGGGATTCTCCCAGCATAAATGGCATTCTGAAACTGTAATACATTTCTATTCTTCTAAGTATTTGATTTCCTGATAGTGAGAGGCCTGAATTCAGTATGCAGATCTGATAACACCCTGCTGCTTGCCCTTCCTTGGGCAACTGCGTAGCTCAGTTTATCCATCAGACTCAGTCATGGAGACTCTTAAGTGTTATCCGAAGGTATCAAGATTCAAAAATCTTAAATCTCTCATGCTTCAGTGGGTTTCTTGTAGCTGCTGGGATCAGAGCCTCAGTCCTCAGGGGCTGATTTATTTCATGTAATCTCTCAATCCACGCTGAAGAGTAAAAAAGCACTTTGTACTGCGCCGGTAATGATGATAGGGGAGAGGAACGCTTCTGCCACTAGATGGTAGTTGTTGCTCCTGCTTGCAGGGAGCAGCCAGCTTTGCTCTCCTGCGGGAAAAGGGAACAGAGAATATCAGCTTAGCTACTATCATTTATCTGTCTTTCCAGAAAATCTGCACAAGACAGTGAAAAGTCGTGTCAAAGCAGTGTTCACAGTCTGTCGGAACAGTCTGAAAACAACCAAGAGAGAGACTGGGTAGAAGAGGATTCCTCCGCAGACATCAAAGCCAAACCAAAAAAGTAAATCAGATTTTTGTGATGGATTTCCAGGCAGTAACAGTTGTGTCTCTTGATGCTGCTGCTCTATCTGAAATACCGATGTAAATCATAACTTGGAACAGCCCCATTTGATCAGAGATTTGCAGCAGAGGGTTATAGAATGACATGGTAAATCTCCTCCTCTCCTCCCATTACTTTGGGCCCTCTCTTTCCCACAGTAAACCCAAATCTGAGTTGTAGCCATGAATTTAATAGCACAGTCCTTAGCTTAGAGAGAGAGGCCAGGGACGGAGCAGTGCTATTGCTTATTTTAAGAGGGAAAAGGTTTTGGTTCCTATAAATCCCGTTAATCTCCGTATAGAGAAGAAGTGATATCAATTTGTGTATCGTTTGAAATGTTTTGTAATTGATGCTTTCAGGCTTGGGTGCTCTCACGCCTATATAAAGTTCCAGCTGGCGAAACAGGAGAGCAATGGGAAAGGTTGGTTAAATTTTATTTCTCTTCCTGTGTGTGTGCATTTATGTGCAATATTCTGCCGTCACAAGGAGCATTTAAAACTTTACAGCTTTTTTGTCTTTGTTTCCACAGTCAAAAGAAAGCACACGCTGGAGGTGATGGTAATGCTAGTCTTTCTTCCTTTAAAATGAGGAGGAAGGGTAAAATTACTCAGAAATAAGAGGTTTAATACTTTTAGTCCTGGCAGAGAGCTTAAATTCTGTCACCTTCTTCCTCTGGACCCCACTGGGTATTCAGAAACACAATTAGGATCGTTTTGGGTAGAGACTTTTTTAAGGATCTCCTAAGGATGAAAAAGAAAAGAAAAAGTTAAATGGAGAATAGAAAAACAACGCTTTTTTTTTTCCTGGTACGTGACAGGTTAAGTTTTAAGAGAAGCTTTCTGATATCACTTTAGCAAACCATATGCTTAACTTTCAGATTTACTATAAAAAGCCATTTCAGAGAACTGAGCTGACCAGGCTTTTAGGAGGATTTAACATGGTAATAAGTCTCCAATCAAAAATAGCTAAGCAGACACAAACTGGGACAGGTGCCTAGCTTTTTTTTTTTTTTTATATTAATTTTTACCTAGTGCTGACTTCTGCAGTCAGAGCTGGAGAAGTCTGCCAGCTCAGAGCTGCAGTTGCAGCTGACAGGGAAAGCTGTCTGCTCTCCCTTCTCATTCACCTTTAACAGAATGATGGCAATCAATGGGGGGAAATTCAGCAATAATCCACTGACCTGTAATTTCACGATTACCCAGCACTTTCATCCTGTCCATATTTAAACTATTAGAACACTGCTTCCTTCTCAGAGGGAAAATAATTTCTGTAGATGGTGGTTGGGGTGCTTACCCCTGAGGATTGGGGCTTAGTGAAGAAAAGGAGACGGTGCTAGCAGCAGTGCCCCCCAGCAGGGACGTGGGCACAAATAGGACCTCTGGTGACCCGGAGGTGGGGACAAAGCCAGCTGCTGCTCCTGCCACTGGGGAGGCAGGTGAGGAGGAGGTGACAGCCCTCCTAGGAGCGTGTCCTGTGCCCTGTTGCCACCAGGAGGATCAGCTCCTGAACTGGGCAGTTCTTACTCACACTTTATTTTTTTAAATCCTCCCTCTTTGATCTCGTTATTAGAAACAGAGACCTGTATTTGACTCTGTCCCACACCTTTAGGAGGTGGAGGGGAGGTAAGGTGACACAGCTGGGGACAGGGGAGTGACCTTTCACTAGGTGAGGCTCTACCTCCAGCGCTGCTTTCACTTTGGCTGCTGAGGAGCAGGGGAAACATGGAAATTTGCTTTTTCTCTATGAAGCTGTTTTCCTCTCTGCTTTCCATGTAGCAGCTGGCGCACCCCGCAGATCCTTACACACATCCTGCTAACCCTGAGCAAACCACGCAAAGCGAGCGGCAGCCGCACAGCGCTGGGCACGCCGAACCTTCCTGAAAGCGGGAACAAAACGGGAATTTTGTACAGTTGCCACGGGATGGCGCCGGACAGCCTGCACACAGCCCGGCAGGGTGGGGGGCAAGGGGACAGCACCCCTTAGCTGCTGTAAATATTTCCCATCTTCTTTCCATCCTCTGCTTTGCTTCCTGTTGTATAACCAGGCAAGTCCCTATAGGACCATGACTCTGCACTATTCAAGTGATCTCATTAGGGAGGGGTGATTTCTTCCTTTTTTTTTTTTTTTTTTTTTTNTGCCTTGATTTTTCAAGCTTCAGTCACTTGACACATGAGGAGGGAGTTGCTGTCTGGAGGTAACGGGCAGGGTTCCTGGCCGGGGGAGTTTCCTGGAGAGGCAGGAGCCCAGGCCATCAGCTGGCACGCAAAGCTGTCTTCCTACAGCTGTGAGCTGGAACGGTGCCATTAGTTTCCAGACGAAGATGCTGTTACCAGAACTCCTCCACCTTGTCAATAAAATGCTGCAAACATCCTCTCTGTTAGCAGCATGACATCATTTTCCAGGGAAGAAGCTAACGATAAAGCCTCCAGTCTGGCAATCTTATCTTATCTGTTGTTTTTTTTTCTTCTTTCTCTGGAGGGTGGGAAGAATGCCCTGAAAGCTCAGCGTGCCCTGCAGTAGCCGTGCCTGGCTGTCTGCTCCCCCTGCCTTGCTTTTCCCTCCAGAGCGTGACCCTTCCTCCTGCTTTGTTGTAACTGCTCCTGCTTGAAGCCCCCCTCTGACTGGTCTCGTTTCCTTTTCCAGACCCTGATTTGGATCTCCAGCAGGCCCTCCACCAGTCCATCTTCATGCCTTCCCTGGCCTCTAACCCAACCCACCGCCTCCATCTCTGCTGGGAGAAGCACTGCAGGCTCTTGCCAGAGGTCTCGGGCCTCACAGCCAGACACGTGGCCAAATGGACGGTGGAAGAGGTGAGTTACCTGCTCCCTGCTCTCTGGGGGTGCAGGAATGACAGAGCCCCCCTCTTCTGGACTGCTCCTTGGAAGACATCTTTCTTTTCTTTCCTTTCCTAGGCAATGCTTTTCTGTTTGCTTTGCATATGCCATAGCTGACTCAGCGAGAAGTTATACCCAAGTCCCTTTATAAGGGAGGGGATGGATCCCTCTTAACCCTCTGGTGTCCACAGCTTATTTCCCTGCATAGGATTCCCTCTCTTTGTTTATTTCCCCCTTGATCTTTTAGTCCTTGGGCCTGAAACACGATTGTGACAGCAGATTCCATTTCTCTCTGATCTCCCTCCCCCTCTCCTCTGACTTTGCTGCTGATTAACTTTTACGTCGCAGATAATTCCAAACTGCACCGTGCATGCCCACTCCTCCTGCGTCTCCCTGCCTGATTCCCCTGGAACAAAACTGCCCCCAGCCTGACCTGATTCCTGACAGAGGTGGCTGTGCAGCTGGGGATGTGTCTCTGCAGTCCTAGCTCTCAGATGTCTCCGGTAATTATGTGGCATGTGAAAAAGCCGGTGGTTTTTGTGTGCTGAGTAGTTGGTTTTTACCTCCATGCCTTGGGCATAAATAATAGTTGTATCTCCGCTCGGGAGGTGGTGACAGTTTGGATCCTGGTGCTTAATCGCAGGCTGTTTAATTCGAGAGAAATGTGCTGTAATGTTGTGCTTGCAGGGATGCAGGTAATGTGCAAAGCAGGGAGAAGGCGCTGTTCTTCGTGATGCACAGAGGATCTTCGGAGACTTTGAGAAAGTGCATTTTCCCCAAGTGCCGCTTGGATTGGATAAATCTAATCTTGACTTTGCTCTTTGTGCGGGAGGACTGCTAGGAGTCTGGTGGGATTGCAGTGTCACAGGAGACAGGAACCGCTGCAGTTGTGAAGAGGATGGAGCAATCAGTGTTGCTGTTGTAAAACTTGGTCTGGTTTTAGTTGAGTTGTTTGGCTTTTTTTAAGTAATGAAATTCTGTTTGAATTAAGTTCATAGCAAGGAGGAAAAAATCCTTCTGAAAGATCTCCTGTTGGTATCCTTCTTTTGAGAAAGCTTCCTTGATTTTTCCAAAAGATCTTTTAGAAAATCAATAAAGGCAGAAGCAGTTAATCCTCTGACATGAAAATCAGAATCTTTTGGATAAAACATGGAGGCTGGTTCATTGAGAAGAGAGTTAGGACACAAGCCAAATAAAATTTGTCCTTTGCAGCTGACCTTTAAAGCAACTGCTGGGTAAATTTAACTGGGATGTTAGTTTGATAATGGATGGATGTACGGAGGGGCCAGAGGGCAGGAGTGTGGGGCACTCTGGGTATAGTGATTCAAAACCCAGAATACGCTGAACTGTGCCCTGTGCTGCAGCCTGGAACAACTGACGAAGTTTCGGCTGCCAGCAGGAGTGCGAATGGTGTATTAAAAAGAGCAGTTGCAGCACCACAGTGGACTGGCTAAAGTCATTACAGGTTTTTGTCTTGGATTTCAGTAAAGTGGATCTGGTTTTGCAAATTCTGTTCATCACAAATTCCCATAGGAATCGATTTGGCCTCTGTCTGAGCACTTGCAGGATCAGCGTGTGCAGTGAGATGTAGCCGCAGGTCTGGAAGATGAAAGCAGCAGGACTTTCTGGGTTTTAGTGAGTCCAAAGTAGATTTGATCTTTCGGCATTTGGGCTCCTAACATCTTCGTACAGGGCAAACATTTGCCTTTGGCTTGTGCTTTGAACTCCGCTGCACAAAGGAGACCATTCTGCTGATCTGACACAAGGGAGTAAAGTTCTCCTTTGGTTTCAGACTGAAGAACTGGTTTTATTTTATAAAACCCACATTAAGGAAAAAAATGTTGCTTTAATTCTCTGTTGGTTGAGAACAGCTGAAAAGGCAGAGCAGCAGCAGCAGTATTTAGGAGCCCTCCAGCTAAGAAACTCTTGGTAATGCTGAACAGTCAACAAGAGGAGTTACTTTAATGCAGCTTTGTTATTTATTGAAAGCTTCCTGTCATGTTTCCAGAGCAGAGCTAGTGAAGGATGTTGGATTGCAGAGGAACATTAATATGTGCTGGAGCTGTGTTGTTCATTAGTTAATTCTGCATCAGATGCTAATACCCTGTGGGGGGCCTGGCCCTGTGCTAATTGCTTGTGTGTTCCTAGATCCCTGTAAAACCCCGCTCCGCGGGGTCTCACGAGGTGCTGTCAGTTCTGCTGTCGCTGGATCCTAGAGACCTTCTCTCCTGTGTTCTCCTCTCACACCCTCCGTCCCTCTCTTTTCTCCATTTCTGGTAAACCCCAGGACCCCTGTTTGCTTCAGAGGCCACTGTTGTGGCGCAGAGTGCTTGCAGGTCCCTGCGAATGACTTCTGGGACACATCAAAGGCCTGTCACTCAGTGTCCGTGACAATAGCCAGCAGCAATCGTGCAGGGAAGGACACAGGAGCAAGACAAGCTCAGATCATTCCCCAGAGATTTCTACCAGCCTCTCAAAACCATGGACCCTAAAGGGCACTTATTGTCTTGCGCCAAGGGGTCCAGCTGTCTCTTAAATTCTGGAAGGTACCAGACCCTGCGGAAGGATTTTTGTTTGTGTTTGGATTATAAGGAAGGAGGGGGATTCAAAAAGGAAAGTAGTATTTTGTTATTTGTTTATAATAGGAGTCTGCACTTCTACAGGAGAAAATTTGGAGTCAGTGACCGATGGAGATGTGGATTTTAGGGGTTCCCTTTAAAATTGAACTGTCTAGTCGAAGATGAGGGCGAAACATGAGAGGGATGCTCTGCTTTCAGCTTATGTAACAGAAACAACGGGAGTCAGAGCTGTTCACCAAAATTCAGCTTCTGCCAGGGTAGAGCAAAACCGCAGGGCACACTCACAGCTCTGAGTGCTCAGAACTGGGGGAAGGGAATGAATATTAGTGGTGGGATCAGCTGGAGATGCAGTGACACGATTTAGGAGAGAGTTTGACAATCCTGAGTTAAAGGCAAGCTTGTATTTGACACTGACCCCTCCTCACTGTTTGTCTGTTTGTGTTCATGGAAGAAATGTCACATCTGTAAGAGCTCAGCTGAATATGCCTCATGAAACAGAGCCGTTGCTGCGAGGGAGCATCCAATTAGCATGAGATGTTTGATCTGATTATGCCTCGATATACAAATCTCCCATGAACCAGTGAAGCTACAGCTGGAGAAGACAATACGTATTAAGTCATCCTCCACTGCGCTCAGGACTGCTCCTCGCACTACTTAGTGTTATATAACGTAATCCAGGGGCTGCTTGCATGTCTCCGGGGAGATTATTCCAAATGTTAACAGATTTCCTGCTTAGAAAGGTTTTCCCTAATGTGAAATGTAAAATTAACTTTTACTCATTTAATCCTGTTGGTTCCGTGGATCCTGTGCACCCACCACGGATTAAATAAAACCAGAACCCCTTTCCTTCCCAGCTCTGCTGCCTTCTCTGTATTGGTAAACCAGCAGTACTCATTCACTGGTTTTTCTTGTCTCTTAATGGCAAGTCATCATGGGAAACTGTCTAAATCCTTTTTTTTCACTTTAATTTTACTTTCCAGCCGTACCATAGAGAAAGTGAAGCTGTGGATGGGCTTAAAATAGTATAGGCATCATAAACGGTTTTTAATCTGTAAAAAATATTGTTGATATTTTATAAAGATCCTTTTGAGCAGTGGAGAAACTGAACTTTTACAGATAAATGGTCAAAAGGCAATACAGAAAGTGTTACAGGTAACCAGAATATGCTTTGCAGGGTTGTTGCAGCAGCAATGCAGTGTTGTGTTTTTTTTATATACCCTTCATTAACGGGAGAGTTGTAAGTATTAAAGTTTTAAAACTCTCATACAGAAATAAGACCTTTTGGCTGCGTGATATCCCGTTTTAATCATCCTTCTTTCTCTTTTCTCAAATGTCATTCCAGGTGGTAAGCTTTATCCAGCGTTTACCTGGTTGCAAAGAGCAAGCCTCTGTTTTCAGGGACGAGGTAAGTCAAGCCTGCCCAAATCCTGTGCCGTGCCTCGGGTGGGTGCGATGGCAGCGAGGTGGTGGTGTACCCTGTTACTCTGGAGTTACAGTGCAGAGACAGGCTCAGACTTGTCACTACAGAGCCTGTGGCATTTAGGAGCTGAATTCCAGCGTGGCTAATTGCATTCTGCTGCTTTAGATTTCCCCTGCAGTTCCGATCACTCAGCTTATGCTTAACATCCTGTCTCGGACTGATGGGCGGTGGGTTTGGCATCGTTATAAAGATGTCCTGTCGGAACGGCACGATGAAGCTCTCATCTGCTCCCTCTAACGAGCACATATGCTTCTCTGGGTGAGGCTGGCACTCGTGGGGTTGCCCAGGAATCGCTGGCTTCCCCCATGGGCTGAGGTGGGAGCAGGAGGGGAACCTTTCCTTGATGGTTGGGAAATCGGAGCATCTCCTGCACGCAGTGTGTCCTGGCTTCGCTGCCACTTGTGGGGCTGGACTCTGTTCCCTGTTTGTGGTGCGTTTGCCATGGCTTCTGCGAAACCACAGCTAGCACAGGATGGTCCTGGATCACCGACACTTAGGCTCTGTCGAGTGCTTTGGCTCCCAGTTACATTGCAGGTATGACTTGGAGAGTCTTTCTGAGCCCATGATTAATTTGCACAGACGTCCCTCCCCTTCTGTCATCACGATTCTGCCGCTCTGTAAGAGCTTGAGGGAAGAGGCTGTACCTCCTCTGTTCCGTGCGGCGCTGAGCGCACCCTCTGTACCGAGGAAAAGCACTGCGCGTTGTAGCGACTGTAAAGGGCAAGTTTTTAATAGATGACTGCTCCCCAGAGCTGGCTTCCTTTCAGGATGAATCAGGCTGTAGTGCATTTCATGGGATTTATGTATCTAGATTTTGTTTTCCCTCACTTTAAAGAATAGGCACACACACAAAATATAAATCAAAAGAAATGGAGGCTTGCCAGAAGCGCTGTTCTGAAGGTAACAATATAGTGGAATGCTGTTTAATTGAATATAGCGGGAATAATGAGATTAACTTGAATGAACCAATCTTTGAGTGTAGATAAGTCCTGATTTCCAGTGAAGATGTATTCCGAGGTGAGAGTTAAAATGTAACTAGTGAATCTTCTAAGGAATCCAGCCATTCACAATATGTTTTATTTCTTCCAGCCATAATTTTAAACGGGTGCTGGACACAGTGACTGCTCTTTGGTTCAGAGAGCGGATAGCCATGTTCTATTTTAATACCTCACCTTCTGCAGCCTCCGAGTCTGATCCCCTATGCCAAACGAGAGGGGTTTGGGTTGTTTTTCAGGTTTATGCTCCAACTAAATAGTCAGTTTGAAATTAAAACCCTTTTAGCAGTTTGGCTTTGGCCAGAATTCAGCTGTGAGTGACAGCACTGCTCAGCTCCACCCGCATTGTCCATTAGCTGTAATCAGGCCTTTGAGTGCTCTCCGTTTAGGATAAATAAATCCCTTGCAGGCTTGTCTTGGCTGGGGGGAGAGGGAGAAGTTCCTGCTTATATTAGGAACGAAGAGAACAAATTGTGCGCAGAATTTTAAAAACCATCCAAATAAGATGGAACAAAGAAATGAATAATAAAGCCCAGGCACTGAGATTGTGCTGGTTTCTAGGTCCGGTTCAGAGAAGGTCTGTTTAAAATAAGCATCTTTGAGGCAATGCAGTGAAAATGAAGCATAGTAATAATATTGGACTCAAAAGCATTTTGAAACTTGGGGCTGTTTTCCAGCAGTTTTCTGGTACTCTTGACTCTATTATTTAATTTAAGCGGCGGTCCATTCGTTTCAAGCTATTTTTAACATATTCATTGCAGTGGTGTGGACTCTAGGCAGCTTGCAAATAAGATTCGGGGACGTTGTGTGGCCATCTGTGGACTGGGAGCACTGCTGTCCTTTCCAGTGTACGCACTGGGAGGTGAAGTAACTTGCAAACAGTTAGAGAAGGGGAAACCAAATCTGGAAACCAAAGCTGGCTCCCAGCTCTTTGCTTCGGTCTATGTTTGCCCAAGTTTATTCAATGTATCCTCCCCCACCAGTTGTTGACATCCCAAAAAGTTCTGGTTAGGCAGACTACATAAACAGCAGAATTGTTGTTCTGGATGGGTTGAGTGTCCGGTGTTGTCTGCTGCGCTGGTGAACATCAAGTGAGAGGATGCGATGCTGTCAGGCCCTGTAAATGGACTTTAATGGAATGACTTAGAGAGACACATATTGTTTCTCTGTGTCCATTAATCTTTGGCTTCATCCCTGCAGCATTTGGGGTTTATATTAATTATATCTGTGTTGTCTCTCTGGATGTTTTTGTAAACCCAAGTAAATTTTTATCCTTTTCCTAAAATAGTAAGTTATGATTTCACTCGCTGCTGCCTAGAGCATCCTGTCCTTTCACAAGGTGGTATGGTTTTCGCTTGCTTACTCTGAATCTAATCGAATATCTCCTTGCTGATGGATTAGCAGAGTGTGTGTAAGTCTAAACAGATGACATGTCTGTACTATGCCTTGTTTTATATAGCACATGATCTCTTCTGCCCTAAGCATTGGACACGATTTCGCAGTAGCCCCTGTTTCTCCTTTAAACAGAGACTTCTCGTCTATGGGCATAGCATGTCCTCGTTGTGAGAGCAGCTGGATGTTCACATCTCAGGAATTTTTCTCCTCTGTGAGGGTGTTTGGCTTTCAATTTTGCCCTGGACAGATTAACAGGGGTCTGTGCAATGACAGTATGCAGTGAATGCACGAGGAAACGGTGATTTTATATTTCTAATCCTCGTAGATGAGTGTAATGTATTCATTCTTGGGTAGCTGCCTCCTGAAGATTCATGTTCTGGATTTTCTGATCTAATTTCTAGCCACAGATTGTGAATAGGCTGTAGGATTTCTGACAGTTGACTTTTTAGAGCAATTATAGTGGATATAGAGTCTAAGAAACCAGCATCCTGCTCGTGGTCTCTCTGTAAGCCTTGCCCACACTCTGGCTCCTCTGTTTCTAGACAGAGGGCTGCAGGATGAGGTCTGAGACCCTGGGAAAGGGCAGCACGCCTGGGACCCCCCCAGGGGTGTGGGTGCCAGAACTAGGGGGAAGTACAAGGTTTCAATCTTCAGAGCTGTGTTCCTGCTTTCATTCCTCAGTTCACAGTTCGTTGTTTCATTGAACGACCAGAAATGAGAATCCTGTCTGTTTCTTGGTGATAATCTTTCTCTTACGTTGTGTTTCCAACCTCTAGCAGATAGATGGTGAGGCCTTCCTGCTCCTGAACCAGAGCGACATAGTTAAAATACTGAGCATCAAGCTGGGTCCTGCCCTGAAGATCTACAACGCCATTCTCATGTTCAAGTCTGCAGAAGACAACTGAGAAGAGCCCTTCGGCAGAGCCCACGAGGAGTTGACAGGGAACAGATCTTCAACTGGACTCAGATGTATTTTAAGTAGAACTTATTAAAAATATTTTGAGGACATAAAAATCCTGCCACTGTCTGGAATATGGGGCAGCTTCACTTCCAAGAAGAGGATATTATTATATTTTGTAATTGAATTTGGTTTTGATATTTCAATCTCTTTTTGAGATCTAGAAGAAACCTCCGGTTATAAGGGGAATCCAGGGTAGCATTGGCAGAGCTGCAATAGCGAGAAGAAAGCTGTGAGTAAAATGAGTGCTGTGTCCAGTGATAGTGCCTGAAAGAGAGACTGAGTTATCACCAGCGTGTTTAATGTGGTCTGTGTGTATAAAACCTGAGAAAAGAGAGTAAATAGGGAAAAGGTGCACTTCAGAGCAACTCACCTGTATCCTTCAAGGCTGTGACTCCAGAGCTGACCTTCAGGATTGATTTTTAACTGCCAGCTTCTCCTCCTGATCCTGGTTGTTCTAATACTGGTGGCTACTGGGCTGCACCACAGCGGAAAGGTAGCGTGGGCAAAGAGTGGCCATCAGTGGTGGCTTTGTGTTGCTTCTGGTAACAAGCAAAATGTTCTCGTTCATGTTACCGGGGAGCAGGAAGCAAGCCCTGTGTAGACAGGCTTTGGGTAGGCAAAGACCTCTCATAAAGATATCTCCCACGGTGGGAGACAAAGATTTTAGCTGTAATTCTCCCATCAGTTCTTTTGTGCAACTGCTGTCTGGACCAGGAATGTCTTACGGCACGGTGGCACAATCAGGAGCACTTGAGAATCTGATGGGTTCTTTCTTGTCCTCGTCACTGTCAACCAAATGTGAGTTGGAAACACAGCAGCGGCCGGCATATATGTACAGATGCAAACATTTCCTAGAAACAGTTTGCTTTTATTTTTGAACAATCAAAACTCACGACTGTGTAGTGCTTTAGCCTCTTCAGCCTCCAGGTGGACTTTGCTCTGTTCCCCCAAAGCGCTGGTGTGCTGTAGCAGCAGGGCACCGGCTCCTGGCCTCTCTAGCAGCAAGGCAGGGAGAACACACGGGAGGTCTGACTGCAGGGGAACCAGGGTTTAAACAGCAGAATGAGGTAAGAATTGCTTCCCAAAAGAGAGCGCTCATCTGTGTCAGGGAGGGAGCAGAGCTTGGGGCTGCGTTCCTGCGCGTGCAGTCTGTGCTCTCCTGGCTGTTGGGGAGCGCGAGTGTTTCCTGTTCTGCTCCAAGTCAGAGCTTGGTTTTATGAACATGCACCGAGGACTGCGATGTCCTGGGTGGGGGATTTCCACGCTTGCTTCCAGAGCCGTCCTTTTACGATGGAAGCCCGGGGGGAAGCGGTGAGCCCTGCTGGGGCTCTGCTCAGTGTTTCCTTTCATGCCTGGCAGCGTGCTAGCTCCTGGCTCTTCCTCTGGCCCCTCTCCCTGTTCGATATTTGGCTGTTCTGGAGTTTAGCTAGAACCATCTTAGCTAGGGAAGCCTTTTCAGCCCTTCATCCAGAGCTGCCAGGCTGAATCCCGTGTGCACGAACCCTTCCGAGCGCTGTGAGTGTGTTCACACGATGTCACCGAAAGCAGGCGGTGCCACCAGCCCCAGCCCAGAGTTGCATGAATTTCTCAGGGCGCTGCATGGTGAGATGTGATCCCTCCATGGGCACCTCGAACCCCCTCCGGTACTCCTCATACCTGTCACCAGTGGTGTTGCCTTAGTCCCAGCCCTGCAGCTTCTCCGAGAGCCGTTGGGACAGAGCGGACACGCTGTCCGTGACCCTGCGGTGACGCCAGGAATGCACTTGGTCTTCCTTCCCTCGTCACTCCATGTCCTTTGTCCAACCTTCCAGCTGCTGGGAAGGTCCCTGTGACTTGCCTAAAGAACGAAGTTCCTTAAAATTGTAAATAGAGCAGAATCCATGCTGCTGAAGGTGTTCAGTCCTGGATTAATCTACAGAGCAATTTGTCTGCATACTTTCTATTTTTGTATAAGATGTTAAGGAGTTTAAGCCTTCCACAGAGCAGACATGGGGTTGGTGGGATGTTTAATAGCTGAAACATCAAATATCAGCCAGGCAACTGCAGGAGAGTAATTTAATGCAGTGTTAAGGACTAGAGAAGATATGAATTTAATTTATTGAAATACATTTTTAGTATGATAACCAGGATATTCGCCAAAGAGTCACATTCCTTTATCCCGCTCTGCACATCCAGCATCAATGTAAAGACTTGAATTGTAAGTGGCATGTCCTGGATGCTGACACAACTCGCCTTCCAGGCAAAGCAAAATTGTTTCCTGACAACTGGAGCAGAGGATCTGTAGCTGGACTGTTTTGTTCCTGGCTCTCCACCGACTTGCTAAATAACCCTGAGCCCTTCTTTGCTCCACTTTCTCCCTCTGTGACACGCAGCCAGGTGGGGTGAGTGCAATTTTTCTTTGCTCTTGTTTCTAGCAAGCAGCTCCTGCCAGATTTTTCTGTTATACCTCCTTCCTTTGGGAAAGTGCGTTGGGGGACAGCAGATTGCCTCCAGCAGTAAAACAAAATATAATATTATTTCATCTCTTTTACTATATATAGATAGAGGATGAAGCGAATCAGTGAAACAAGCAATGAGATTCCAGGCACTGAAATTATTCAAACAGAAATCTTTAATCCTAGAGGCTTCCAAGCCAGCTGGATCAAAGAGGAAAATGTATACTTGGAGTTTGTTCAGTGACAGCAAGAGTAATGCTTTCAGGAAGGAGGAACCCTTTTAGGGGTAGGAGAGGAGGAATGTGCTTCTTGTGCCTTTTTTTGTAATCCAATAATTGTCTTTGCAGAGCAAGCAAGAATGTGCACACATCTATTACCAGTTCCTTTTCCAAATATAGCTATATTCGAATAAAATCAAGCAACTTCACAATAACGCAAGAGCAAAAAGATTTCCAGTGTCTTTGCTGGAAACTTTTAAAATTCCCTAATATTTACAAGACAGAAAACTCAACCAGCTCGTCTTTTAGCCCCATAAATTAGGAATTCATCGGTTAACGGTGCCGTTTCGCTTGCGTCGGGGAGCGCCGCTTTCACGTGTGTTTCTGCTGCCGGCCTCTGCCCGTACGAACTCCGCTCCTCCTTTTCCCCGTCCCGACCGAGGCTCGAGTCAAGGCGAGGGGTCCGCAGATGCCTTTGATTGTCTAATGCCTTGTTGTCTAATTTGAAACATGCACTTTGAAGCAGAAAGCCAAAAAAGTTGTAGCTCTGCGGTGAACAAAGCTGAAACTGGTTAGTGCCGCCTGCTTTTAGGAGGCTTTTGTTGTCTGCTGAATGTCAGCAGAAACCAGCTGTTGGCCCAACGGAGCCCAGAAGTCACTAGAAATATAAATATAAATATATTGCTGTCCTACAAGCCGGAGCTGTGACAACTTCCCGCAGGCCAGCAGTGCAATCGGGAAGTTTCAATTCTCAATTTAGATGGATCTTATTCCCGGATATGTTTTTGTTCCTCTATCCCTGTTTTTAAAATTCAAAGCGATCAGATTTTTCTCTTTTTTTTCTCCTCGGTAGAGAGTCCTGTTCAAATTTTTCTGGGCCATCACCAATGATCATCCTTGTAATCCAGTAGCAGCAAATTTCTGCTCTGGGTAATGAATCACATTAACGTCGGACAGCAGCGCTCAGCGACACCGAGAGCAAAACTCTACAACCAAAGGGGGGAAAAAAATAAAAAATATTCAGCCCAGGGGATAAGCTAGTTCAGCTGTAGAAGATTTCCTGCCTGCGACTTTCATGCCCTGCTTAGGGATTTATACCACAGAAAGCTTTAAAGTTTTTGACATCCTCTCCGTCACGTGAGGAGCTCACTTATTTTGGAAATTCCTCGGAACTTGAACTGGAAACACGTGCAGGGGAGGGGAGCGCGCACCCCTCGGCTGGGCTCAGCCTCTGAAATGTTTGCTTCTTTTAAACCAAACAAATACTTGAGCTTTTTGACACTAGCCATGACGTTGCAGCACTCCACCGATGCTTTCTTCTGGAAATGTGAATAAAAATTAATATAAGTTCAAACCTGACTCGTTCTTTCCGGGTCGGGGGCTGCCCCCGGCGTGTGCTCGCGGGGAGGCTGGGCTGGCTCGCTGCCCTGGATGGCTGTCACCGGGGTGGGTTTGTCCTCGTGGAGCTTTGTCCCCTTGTTTTCCTGCCCCCTAAACCTGGCAGTCAGAATGCAGGCAGCATTTTCGTTTTCTGTCTCTTTTCTCAGACAGAGCCAAGCTGGGATTTGTACACAGCACGGCGCCCGCCTCGGCCGGCATCGGCTGCTGGGGCTGTGCCTGCTCCCCCAGTTCCTTGCTGATGGGATATTTCAATCCCTCACATTTTCCTGTTCCAGACCATCCCAGGACTCTGCCAGCTCCCTAAAGCAGCTTCCAAATCTGAGCGTTTAACTAAAACCAGCAAGAACTTGTTACCACTGTGAATCCGCATTAAAACGCGGCATTTTGGGGTCTTTGGGGCTGTTTTACATTAATGCCCCATTGGAATTGGGAGGAACTTTCTTCCTTGTGTCCCCCAGAACGAGTTTAATTAACTCACCTGGCCGTGTTTCTGCTCTGATGGTAATTAGCTGATAATTGCAGAATGCTGTGCAATATGCCCTGCCTTGGTTTTCCCCCGCAATCAGGTGCTGGAAGCCATCCAGAGGCTGAAGCTGCACCTGCAGCGCGTCACCGAGCCGGGGACAAGAGGGGACGAGGGCACAGATTCCCTTCGGTGGCTGAGATTAGCCGACCTTTTGAAACTAAAAATATTAGAGAGTTGGCCCCCAGCCATAATTTCTAAACTATCCCATCATCAGGGTAAACATTTGCTCTCATTGGGATTTTTTCCTTCCAAGGTTTGGGTTTTGGTTTTTTTTTTGCTTCTATTTAAGCCCGGGTTTGTTTGCTTTTCTTACCGTGATCGAATTCCCAGCCTGGTTAGCTCGGATGCTTGTTGCATCAAATTTTGCTTTCACTTCTCCGTTAGTTCCCTGGGGGTTCTGCGGCGATGCGTGCTTGTCTGTGTCATTGCACTTGTGATAGCTGGATTGCTCCGTGGCAGGGCTTTTTGGGTTTTTTTAACCAAGATTTTGATGGAAAAGTCTTAACAGCGCAGGGCGCACTAATCACCCAAATGGCTGATTATATTTGTAGATTATTCTGCTCAGGCAGACATGGAATTTTTTTGTCCCGAATCATATTTCTCCTTGGGCAGGAAAAACCTATCATTTATTTTTTTCGCCTGCGTTTAATGCTCGACTTGTTCTGTGCTTAGCCCTGACCGTGCTCCTTGGGGATGATTTTTTTCCCCTTGTGCCGAGGCTGTTGCACAATTCCCCGGCGGGGTTTGCACACCCGCTGGAGGGCTTGGAGGGATTTGGTTTAATCTGAACACCAAGTACGGTGGAAGGCACGTGCCACCCCATCGCCTCTTTCCGTCACCCTTCAGCCGAACATCCTGCAGCCCTTCAGACCAGCTCAACCCACTGGAGCAAAACTCCTTGAACTCAGCCTGGCCCAAGCTGCTCCTCAAACCCCGGTAATTACCCTGAGCTTTGGCAGCTGGGCTTGATTTGCACACACACTGATGAAGCCTGTGGGTGAAGCTCTTAGCCTGCACCTCCAGAGGAGACCTCCTCATCTTCCTCCTCATCTTCCTCCTCTCCAGCAGCTCTGCCCCGCAGAGGACAGCAGTACCCAGCTCTGCGTCGAGGTACGTGCACAAACCATCCCTTGTTGCCCTTCTTTGCTGGAAACACGATGTTTTCCCCTAAGGGATGGTGGGACCTGCCGTGCTCCCGGGGGTTTGTGCGATTTTATTGCTCGGGCAGAGGTTTGAGCTCCACTTCGAGCAGCTCGTTCGTTCTTGTTATCGCTGGTGTGAAAATTCGTTGAAAGGGCCAACGTGGCTGATGGGGGTAGAGCCCCCAACGGGGAAAAGGAGGGTCCTACCTGCCTCCACCCCATGCAGCACATCTCCTGCACGGTAAAACGAGGGACCCCCCCATCCTCCCCTCCTTTGCCCCATCTCTCGGAGGGTTCGTGCTGCGGCCGTTCCCCGTGCTGGCATCCTCTGCCCTTCCAGCCGGGATGCTGCAGCCTCCGNACTTGTTGCCTTTTTTTGCTGGAAACACAAGGTTTTCCCCTAAGGCACAGTGTGACCTGCCGTGCTCCCGGGGGTTTGTGCGATTTTATTGCTCGGGCAGAGGTTTGAGCTCCACTTCGAGCAGCTCGTTCGTTCTTGTTATCGCTGGTGTGAAAATTCGTTGAAAGGGCCAACGTGGCTGATGGGGGTAGAGCCCCCAACGGGGAAAAGGAGGGTCCTACCCGCCTCCACCCTGCGCAGAGCATCTCCTGCATGGTAAAATGAGGGACCCCCCCCCATTCTCCCCTCTTTTGCCCCATCTCTCGGAGGGTTTGTGCTGCGGCCGTGCCCCGTGCTGGCATCCTCTGCCCTTGCAGCAGGGATGCTGCAGCCTCCGGAGGGCTGCGGGTGATGGGAGGTTGTTGGCTTGGCTGTGTGGTTTTGGAGTTTAAAACTGGTATTTGCTGGGCTGGGCTCTGCTCCCATCATCGGGTGGGACGGTGCGGCACAGGGGGGCTGTATTCGGTGCGATGGTGGTGACGGGTCGGGGTTTATGGTTGGGGTGGGGTGAGCGGCGTGCTTCTAAAGTTGAATAATTAATTTTGAGCTGAAAGTTTGAGCTGGAGTTGTGCTGTTCCTTCGAAAGGTTGGCTGTAGCCTCTATTCCCCCCGTGTGTAACGTGCCCAGGGGAGGTTTTGGGGGCTGCAGTGGGGGTGAAGGAGACGTCTGCGTCCCCCAAGGCTCACCCAGGGGAGGGAGCAGCCCCGGTGCTGTGCAAAGGCCGCTCTGCTGGGCGTCTCGTTGAATGAAAAAGAAGCCAAGCCCCTTCTCCTTGTAAGTGCTTTTGAACACTGATTTCATTACGCTTTTGCAGTGGGGTTGAGGTGTTAATTGGCATTTTATCCGGGCTGGGTTACCCTGCTGTTACCAGGAGTGGTGCCAGCTCTGATCTCCTCCTACACCCCCAGGGTGGCCAGATCCTGCACCTCCAGGGATCCCTGGCAGGGTCTCAGCCTCGGTTTCCTACACACACATCTCATCTGGTTGCTTAAAACTCTCAAGCCCAGCAGCTTTTGCAGGAACTGCAAAATCCAATGTTGCTGCACCACCCTGACAGCCCAGCCCCGGCGGGGAGGAGGGATGTGGGGAGCCTGTCCCCTCCATCCTGCACCACTGAAGCCAACGGGCACCTCCCAGCTTCAGGACAAAGAGATGACGGTGGTCGGAGGGGCTCAAGGGGGGACTTTAACCGCATCCACTGCACCCAGCCATCGGCAGAGCTGCTGGTCCCTCTTCCAGATACTGCACCGGCTCCACTATTACTGGCTTTGTGTGTCCCTTCCCCTAATACTTTCTTACATCCTCGCCGCCAAGTACAGCCTCAGCTTATTAATTGCCCCGTGACGCTCTCTCCTCTCTCCATAATTCACCACCAGACACTCTTAATGTAAGCAAGATTTTTTTTTTCCCCCCTTTTGGAGATGGATACATTTGCTGCTGGAACTTTTCCAACTGTTTCTACAAGAAACAGGCTGAAGGCTCAGCACAAGCAGGATATCCGTGCCGTGGCCTGGGAGATGCTGCTGTCGGGGGCTCTGGCATCCCCCCAGCAAACTCCTTCCCCGCCGGGGTGACCAGCTCCTGTCTCGGAGCCTTTGATTGTGTGGGTGTTGCATTTGCAGTAAGGTTTATTCTCAGAAACAAGGTGATGGTTTCACTGGGGTTGACCTGATGTCCCCAGGCATCATCGGTGGTGGGTCCTTTTGGGTCAGAAAGTGGCTTTTTTGCAGCAGTGCTGGTTTAAGGAGCTTTCCCACCTGCAGAGCATTGTCTGGGCTCCCCTTCAGCTCTGGGCTGGAGTTGTCTCAGGTTACCCAAGTGTTCAAAAACCTCAGAAAAAGGTTATTCCAAACTTGGGTGGTTTCCACAGTTGGGGTCGTGGCTGTTCTGCGGGTCAGGGTTGCCACATCCTAAAACTTCGTGCCAGCAACAATTGAAATATTTAAGCGTTTGTGCTCTGGGCTCGGGTGCCTGGGCACGTGGCTCTGGGTTTTGTTACCCCTGGCAGGAGCGGAGCGCGGGGAAGCTGTGGTATGTCTCTGCATTACGAAGCAGGACCACACAACTATTCAATGAGTCTCTCTAGATGGTTTTCACACCATCTTGAACTCATCTCCCATATGGATGGAATTGAAAAAGGCCAGAGAAGAGGCTCAAATATAAACTTCCCTTTTCCCAAGCTGCCGGTCGATGGCTGAGGGAGGTCTTGCTCTTTGGTTTCAATGAAAAACTTTTCAAGCATCTTCATTTCAGGTGAAACGCAACAATTGAAATATTTTTTTTCACCATGAAACAGATTTTTTTTTTTTTTCCCTCTGCCTCACGCTGTGCCAGAGCCCCGCGCACTGAAAGAATTAACCTAATTAATCTTCAGCGCTCTGTAGCACCTTCTCCATTTCTCTCCCTGGGTTGTTTTTCCTCCCTCTGGTCTCCCTCCCCTGCCCGTGGGATTCCCCTGCCTGCTCCGCTGCCCTGTGCAGCTCCCTCCCCATCAATCAATCCGATGTGATCGGTTCGTTCTGCTGCTCTCCCACCATCAATTCTCTTCCCACCCATGAACACCGCCCACGTGTGCGTGACCCATGGGCTTCCCCTTCTCTTCATCCTCATCCCTCCTTTCCCCACCATCCCCTCTCCCAAAGCTCCCCCTGCATCCTCCTGGCCGCGGTGAGTTGGGCAGCAAAGGACGGGGGTCCCTGGGGCATCGCAGGGTGATCGCGGCTTCTCCAGCTCCTCCAAATCCCGCAAGAAAACAGCACGAAGATCCTCTTGGGCAGCAGCAACAGCTCCAGCAGCAATGCAGCTGCCCCTGCTCCCACCTAGATGGGCTGCAGACCCTTCCCATGGCTGGAAAGCCTGGAATAAATGGGAACAAGCAGCTCCCAGTTCATCCAGTCTGAGTCAGACCAGAGCATCGTCTCTACCCGCCACCGCAGCTGGAGTGACCCAAAATGAGCGGGGATCCCACGGCACCCGAAGGAGAAGAGCTCTGCTATCGATGCAGGATGCTGTCAGGATCCTTGTGCTCCCATGATGCCCAGTTAACACCACTTAGAGGCTGTGGGCTGGGATGGGAGGATAAGTGAGCATCGGAGGTGTTGTACCAACGAGTGGGAGAGCGATGCGGTGGCTGCAGCCTGGGCTGCGTCGCTCGTCTCTTTGCAGCATCCTCACAGCAGGTCTCCTCCAGCCACAGCGGCTCTGGGAATGTCTTCCCAAGGGATGGGGAGGCCCCTTTCCCACCCTCCTCCCTATAAATCACCCAAGAGGGTTTCCATGTCTTCCCCAACTTTTTTTTCCGCTTCCCCAGGATTTTGCAAAGCTCGGCGCTGAGCGACCCGTTTGGAAGGAAACTGCCCTCAACTCCTTGTGACCCAGCCAGTAGATAAAGGAATCATTTACATTTCAAATAAATAACGCATTTTTGGCTCTGGATCAAAACATAGTTCTGTTCAATGTTATCAGAGAGGTTTTTTTGTTTTTGTTGGCTTTTTTTTTTTTTATACCCAGGCAGTTTCTCTTATAAAATGTTCATGAAGACTTGATGTAAGCAGGGCAGGAAGCAGACTCCCACGACGATGGAGCTGCTGAAGCTTTTCTCGTGCCCTAAAGCCAATTCTTGTTTACGTCTATTTACAACCAAATTACATGAAGCACCCGGAGCGAGGCAGCAGATAGCAGTGTTGCGTCTTGCCACCGTATTTCCAGCCAGATACTAGGAAAAACTCTCCCACAAATGGAAAACCTTTGTCAACTTGGATGTGGAGCTGCTGATCGTGGAGCCAAGGAGTCTTCTTCCAGGTGAAATTAAAAATCTGGGATTTGCTGGATGTGAGCCCAGGAGGTCACAAAATGAACCCCGTCCACTTGGAGCCCCAAAGGTGATAAACAGGAGGAACAGAACATGTGAAACCTCCTGAAAAAACAATATCCCCCCCAGCTGGAGACCCTTAATGGCAGGAGAGGTCAACCATGAGCTCTGGCTCTCACCAGCATCTTCCCCAGGGGTTGTGCTTGACCATGGATGGAGCTCCTGGTGGGTGCTGCTGCCCAACGTCCTCCTCAGGAGCCTTCTGTCACCCAGGAGATGGGTGGGATGTTCTGCATGAGCCTCATCACTGGGATGAGCTGGGAACATGGGTTTTAAGTCCTTCTGGATGGTGTAAGATGGGTAACTGTGTCTTCGCAGAGGAATGCGATGTAGTAAAGTGAATTCTCGGAGCGCCGTTTGATCTTCCAGAGCCTTCAGCCAGAGCGGTAGCAACGGCATCCCTCTAAGAAGACACGTCTGGTTAAGATCATCTACGGCTTCCTCTGCAGCGAGATTTAAAATAGAAGACCTCCCCTTCAAGACACGGCTTTGTTTAGCCGTAAAACTGATTAATTACTGGAAGGGATAAAGAAAACAAAGTCTTGTGTTGATCCCGCGGGGTAAGACCTGCTGTGGCAGAGATACTCTGGATAACGGATGGTTCTACCTCCGTTACCCTTTCACGCTCTTCTCTCGGGCAGAAGCCAAACAGCTTTGGACCACGAGGGACCGTTGTGTGCTGCTCTTGCCTGGTCTCAAGGGAGAGCATCATCCGGATGGGTGCAGACTCCTCTGCCTGTAGCTACAAGACGGAGGATCAACGTCTCGGCTCGAGGGCAGGTGAGGACAGGAGCTCCAGCCTGCGACTGTCTGCTCCCATCCCTTCTCCCCGGGCACGCCAAGGAGAGAAGGAAATGGGATCAGACAGGATTTATGTGTTCCGTTGGGGTCCAGAGATATGCAGGGCAATGTCGAAAGTATGATTTGTCTCAACCAGCATCAGCTGAACGGCTCTTCTGGGGTATCTCTGCTCCGGTGCTGGTCAAGGGAGGAGAATCCAGCGTCTGCAGGAGTGAATTAATCCCCCTTCCCTAACGTGGCTTTTTGGGGTCAGTGGAAACGCTGACTTTCCCCCTAACTCCTGGGACAGCCCAGAGGGCAGCTGCCTTTCCGACAGCTGAGGTCAGACGTGGTGAATCCCCGCAGGCGAGATGGACGCGATGCTTTCGGTAACATTTATTGCATGTGTTATTATAATAACACAGCAGGATTTTTCTCCTCTCTCTTCTTTCCCTGCTCAGGCTCTGGGTGTGATTAACCTGGAAAAGCTCCTCCAAAGCTCAGCAAGTGCTGGTTAACTTCTGGAATCCATCGGCCGGGACGTATCAGCAGCTAGAGGGGTCGGGGATGCGGGCGCGGGGCTCGGGAGGTCCCGGGGGATCTTTCCTTGCAGCGCAGGAGGGTCAATAAATTCACTGCTGCTGGGGCAACTCAGCAAAAATCCACAGATGGCAAAGAAATCAATAGTTGCACTTGAGATCATGAAATAATCCCAAATGAATGGGAAAAAAAAAAAAAAAAACCCAATCCCCCCCCTTTTTTATTCTTTTATGTGTTTTTGTTTAATGAGTGTTCCTCTCTCCTCTCGGTGGGC
>VZTO01012322.1:7757-28920 GCA_013400615.1 Syrrhaptes paradoxus
TTTAATTATTTTTTTTATTTTTTTTTTTTTTTTAAAAAAAAAGATTAACCAAACTATTTGTGTTGATGCTGTTCTTTCATTTTTACTATAATTAGGGATAGGTTAAACTACTTGCATCTGAAGAAAAGAATCATTTTTAAGGTGTGTTACCAGTAGTAGTCACTGGGAAGCACAGGTTTCTTGTGCCTGACTCCTTCTTCTTCAAGGAGTGTCACCAAATTATTTTCAAGTCTCAAGGATGCAGCTAGTTATCTCGCCAACCAGAAGCATGTGTATTCTGGGTTAAAGACAGAAGAGGAGGAAGTATTCTATCATGGCTTCTTCATTATTCTCCTAGTTTCATTAGGACTGGAAATGCTACTGAATAGGTGAAGTATTTAAACTTTGATAGAAGGAAAAGGACGTAGAAGCCCGTAAATTCATTATAGAAACTTTGGTCATCTAGCTCGTATTCTGTTCATTGGTAATTCTTATGTTGATCCCAGTTGTAGATGGCTCGGGGCACAGATGAATGGGAGATGGTCACTTTCCTCTTTAGATGAGAATTTAATGAGCAAATGCTCTGAGTGCTATGGTTTCCTCATACAAGAGGAGGTTGTGCACAATTGCGAGTGAATAGGTTTCTGGTTAGATATTGAACATGGAGATGAAGTGATCCAAAACTAAAATAAATTGGGTGTTTTCAGCTCCTGTGATATAAGAAAAAGGTCTGGGGGGGGGGGGGGGGGNGAGAGAAAGCAGCTCAAAAATATCTTCAGTAGTAGCCAGCAAAGTAGTTAAGAATTTACTAAGCATGACTGTGTGGTTAACTTCATGTCTCTAGTGTAAACAAAAGAACGTCTGTCTGCTTGAAGTTGCCCATGTACTGTGAGTCTCTTATTGTGTAAAGGCACTTCTGAAAAGTCTAAATGCCACTAGGTTTGTACATGTAGCACTGACTGTCCAAGAAATGGCCTTGTTTTTAAGTGTCAGAAATTTTGCTTTCTTTTTTTTGGCTACTGATGACTTTTTAAAAAACTAAGTTGTAAGGGAAACGCAGTGGGTGACCTTATTTTTGTTATGCCTGCCAGAGATGGCATGTAGTCCCGTACAGTAGCTCTGAGGTGAGGACAGTCTTAGTTTAATGTGTGTGTATACCCACTAAAATGTTGATTTTTAATAACAAATTCCTTACATACTTAAATACTTACCACAGTAAATAGGAATGGAAAAGCAGTGTTAGTCATTTGAATGCCACTGTCTACTGTGAGTGTTGGTGCCTGGGTGGCTGGAGAGGTGCAATCACTTCTACTTACCTAATTAACATGACCAGTTATGTTTATTCTAGCTGATAGAAAACTGAGCAGATGAAAGAGACAGAGCACTAAATAGTGAAAGCAGGTGGAGATAGAGTACTCATCACCCATTTGGTTTTTCTTATCCTCACTTTGATTGCTGGACTTTTCTGTTCTTAAAGCTAGGCTCACAGTACTGACCTTGCTGAACTTCCTGAAGTTTTCTTGATGAAAAATATTTCACTTTACAGTGATGTGTATGGAAAACACTTTATTGGCTCTGTATTTCTGCTTGCAAAAAAGTAATGAAGTATTGCTTGATGCAGCTTAATGACAACAGGCTGGGTTCTGGTCTCGCTTATACCGACTGAAATCTAGAATAATGCTAATGGAACTTGTAAAGCTGAGCTTCATCTTCACTTGAACAGTTGATAACTAGATACTTTTAATGTAATATATTGGTATTTGTATCATTGTAATTTCTTAAGCATCTGCAATCCATTTCTCCTTCTCTTTGTGAATTGAAACAAGTGTGTTTTTGTGTTAAACTAGCTCATTGCTTTTCTGACTTTCTAAAGCCTTTTTAAAAGTAGTATTGGTACACTCATTATCATGGACACCCATTGACTTCTCTGTCTCTGAAGGCTTAATTAATTTCCTCATATAAAACAAATACAGTCTGTTGGGTATCATCAGCTGGGCCCTACAAGCACCAGGCTGCAATTAGATCATAATCAAATATCCTAAAGCAGGTGGATTGTGGCCTGGCTTCTTTAAAGTGAAAGTCTGACAGCTTTCATCCTCCAGGTCTCTTTCCAGCTATTTTTGGGATGCAGAAATATTTGGAAAGACTCTTTAGAGAACCCTTTCCTTTTCAGAGAACTATCTCTTAAAGATACCACTACAGATATCTCTTAAAAAAAAAACCTCAGTCCCACAGTCACCCCTTGGCTGGTGTCCTGGCACACAGACAGTGCTGCCTTTGTTATTCTCCTCCAGCTCCAGGACAGAGTGACATTCTTTGCTGGGAAAGTGTATAGTACCATGTGCTAGGTTTCTTTTGGAAATCGGAAATAAGAATTATTACTGTTGGTCTTGCATAGGTTTTATCTGGAAATGGTGGATTTTATTTTATTTTTTAACCTCCATGTAATGTTTGTAAACAGTCAGACTTATGATGGTTTCTTGGATTGATAAATCTGGCCCTAGAATAATTAAGGATCTCGTGTAAAAGTCCCACTGACATTGTGTTCTTCAATGGCCCCATATGGGTTTATCCTCTTGAGCCAGGCCCCAAGTGTTTTATTCAAAGTCACTAGCTGAGCACAAAACAGAACCTGAAACCTGTGACTCCTAATTGTCCTCTACTTTTCTTTTAACTAGATCACAACTTTTAGGCATAATTCCTCTTCACTTCTTCATAGCAACAGTTTTCCAGCTTAATTCCCTGGAAAATAACTTGGAAGAAGAAAACCCTACTTTTCCCTGCCCCCTATAGACTTCACAGCATTTTTTCTGCTTTTCAACACGTGAAAATGAAGTGTCTGATGATTTCATGTAGGTTTTTGTTTGATCATTGCTCTTTCTTGGTCCTTCAGCTAGTGTGCTCTGTGAGAACCCTACCTATTTTCCAGGCTGAGAAAAAAGCCTTTCAGTCACTTTACGAGTAAAGAACTAGCATTTCCTAGCTGAAAAAGGCAACTTCTACAGTTTCAATTAAAGGAATTACTGGGATTAGGAAGACAAAGGCCCACTTCTAAAATCAGCTTTAGCAGCATTTATGAGGATCAAGTGATCACTTCAAATTTCTCATTCTTTTCTAACTGTCTGCTTCTCATGCTCTGAAAATGTTGTACTATGTTTGTACTGAGAATGGAAAAATCTGTTCAGGCTGTAGATGGTTGATGAAATGAACCTGATTTACCATATAGCTGGAGAAATTGATGTGTCTTTTATCCTTTCCAGCTGCTTACAGTGGTGTTCTCTGAATTTGTATGAAATTTAAATTAACTTTTATTATTTTTAAACAAAATTAAATACAGGGAATAACTTCAATTGCAGGGCCAAGGCAACTCCCAGTACCTTCATCTCTTGCTGTAACAGCTAGTTTTCCTCAGATTGTCAGAGTCAGCATCATTCCAACAGGTACAAAGTTAAAGTAGCAAGTCTGTCCGGTTAGAGCAGAAGACTGGGAAAATTGATTTCTCAGGCTAAGACCTGATTCCTGTAAGAACAGCTTACATCTTTACTGCATTAGGAAGCTCTAACCAGTCGGATAGATGTGATTTAAAAATCACAGGAGATAGGTCTGTAAAGCTTGTAGCTGTGATGAGACTGAACCTGCATAAGAAAAAAAACCCAAACACCCCACCAAAAAAACCCCCAAAAAACACTCACCAACCTCAACCTCCCCCTTAGTTTCCCTTAAGCAGGCCCTTAGTGTCATGGTTTATAAAACCATGGGGACAGTTTTTTCTATACACCTGGTGGGCCGAGGCAGAGAACTGGGAGGGTTTCACTCACCACCTAGAATCATGGGCAAGAGACTGACATGACTTGTGAAGAACAATAAAACAACTGAATTTATTAACTATTTACAACAAGAAGCAGGATGTTGAAAGAGAGAAACCACATCTTACACAAAAGACACTTCTCCCCCACCCCTCCCCTCATCTCAAAGCCCAAAGGCTTTGTTCTGTACCTTCTTCCCACCCAGCGGCACATGGGGGGGGAGAACTGGGAGAAGGGTGCAGTCAGCCCACTGCTCTTTTCTTCCTCACAGTCTCTCTCCCAGCTGCCATGTTAGTTTCCAATGGGGCTTCAGTCCTCCAGCAACTCCCCTGACTCCGGTGGGGCTTCTAGTTCCAGTGTGGGGTCCTCCATGGCTGCTTCTCCTCTTCACCACGTGGCAGGGGAAAAGCTGAGGGCGTTCTCTTCCATAGGCCAACTCAGTACCTGCGTGACTGTCTCTTCTAGCATCCCTCTTCTCCAACATCGGAGGTCTTCATTGGCTCCTGGGAAGAAGGGCTCCCGGACGAGCCATGGCAGGGGCTGGGCTACAGCAGATCCTTCGCAGAAGCTGAGCAGATCGGCCGTCCGTGTCATGCTCTCCTCCTGAGGGCTGCCCCGCGCGCCTATTGTTCCTAAATATGTTATTCGCAGAGGCACCAATTGGCTGGTCCTGGCTTGGGGTGGGAGGCATCCTGAGTGGGACCCTGTCTTCTAAGCAGTTTCTTATAAAAAGCTAAGGCTGGTGTCCCTTCCCCCACTCCCCGTTACCAAAAGCTTGGGGGGTGGGATGGGAGGGTGACTCGAAGTCACCACTTTAACCCCTCCCTTGCCGCCAGACAAAACCCATAACATTCCACCCCTCACCTCTGCGAATCACATATTTAAGGATTATCATCAAAAATGCAAACTTCAACAAGCAACTTCCCCACACCAAATATTCAGATACCATCACCACGCCAGTAATCAAAAAACCGAACATACAATCCACCCCTTGTCTCTCCAGCACAATGACTTCAAACACCCCAAAATTATTTCACTGTCAAGTTCAGTCCACGTCTTGCCCATTACCAATCCCAATTATTACTTTTATCTTATCCCAAAAGCCTCAAGGCCCCACGTTGGGCGCCAACATATGCAGAAGAAAAAAGGCCCGAACACCCTACCAAAAAAACCTCAGAAAACCACTCACCAACCTCAACCTTTCCCTTAGTTTCCCTTAAGCAGGCCCTTAGTCACAACCCAGAGATCCTGTTGAGCAAGGAGTCTGACAGACCAGTTTCTAGCTCATCTCTTTGTTGCAGTTTAATGTCTGGGTGAGTGACAGCTCAGGCTGTGCATGACTACAGCTTGTCTTGGTGTTGGGCACTATAAGATCATAATGCAGCAGCAACCTTCTTGGTGCTGTGTCTAGTTCCCCAGACCTGCTCAGACGATAAGTTGAGTCATCAACTTCTTCAGTGTCCAGACATTAGTGTTACACTCACTGTTATTAGTGCTTTGATGCATTTATAATTAACACCTCTTACTGGCTTATCAACAACTAGATCACAGCATGCTCTGTTGCTGCCTTCCATCCAGGGAAAGATACTGTACACTGCACGTACATTTTATATAATACAAAAATTATTCTCTTTCCTGACAGCAAATGGTGGTCTGTGAGTCTTGCCCCTGCCCCTGCCTTCACCAGTTCTACCATAATGTATATCAGCAAGAGTAGAGCAAACAGGATCTCTGTTTGTCCTGGTAAGCTAGCCTACATGGTTATTAAGAAAAATTACTGATACAAACAGTGTCTTAATGTAAGGTACTTCTTAAAAGAGCATTTTTAGACAGAGGGGAAGGCAGGATTTGTTAGCAGCTAGGAAATACTAAAACTTTCAGAAAAGGGGGTGTATGCATGCCCTCCATACACATATTTAAGATATGTTTATCAAACTGGAGATATTCTCATTCTTTTATTAATATTCTTGCATGTGGTTACAGGAGTAAAAGTAGAGGATAAAAACATCTTTATTTTTCTAATAGTGATTTGCAACCCCGAGACCTCTTAAGCTGCAGGTTGATGGATCTTAACTTAGTGGCACTAACATGGCACTCCCAGAGAAACGTGTTGTGTAATGCTTTAATCATTAATTACTATCATTCATCATGCAGCCTTCCTTTTAATGTCCATTAGCATCATATGCCACTCGTGAATGCTTGTAAGTGTATAAATGTGCTGGTAATCCAGCTGAGTAAGTTTACATTAGCTGTAAATTATCTTCTTGACCAGTTGGTTGGCCTTCCTGGCTGGTGGAGTTGTCTTATTTGTAGCATTAGCAATGAGTTTGGGAAATGAGATATGTAGAAAATATGTGCAGGTTTGCCTTAAAAGCTAGGACCAGCTGGTGCTTGGGGATATGTTGTGAAGTGTTAGTTCAGTTGTGTCAGCATGCGTCAACATCTTTTGAGACATAAACCTACAATCTGTGATCCACATGGCAATGATCTTGTAGAGATCACCTAACACTTACTAGCTCCACTTACTTTAAGCCAGTCCATTTAATATCTCACAAGTCTTTCAAAAAAACCCAAAACAAATGTAACTTGCTGCAGAAAGCCCGCAAAAACCAAACAAATGAAAATAGGTAAATTCAAACAAGCAAGAGGAGGCTTTGCCCGCAGCAGCTTGTGAAAGCCAAGGAAGCACGTGCACATGCCAATTCTTGTGGTGTTTGATTTTCCTCATATAAGCACTATGTGGGTGCACTTCATCTCTGGGAACATGTTGTTTTCACCAAAGCCACATTATTATGTTCTATATTGTTGCATTAATGATTCATATGAAACATGCAAATCAAAATGTAACACTTGACTACGTGTCATTAGGGAGCAGTTGAGAGACCCACGACAGAAACAAATATAGAAGTATCAATTTGTGTAGCATATATGAAAGATTTAGTGTGAAATGTTGGTTGCTTCTTACTGATAATCGGCTTCTTCTCTCGAATTAGAACGGATGTGGCTTTTTTTGTCACAGTTCAAAACTGTACAGACTTTAAAGATAATCTCTCACCATGTACAGAAGTACTTTCACATAGCAGAAGTCATGTGAGATGTGTTTTGTTTGTTGGAAACAGATTTGACAACTCACCAAGCAGCAGAATATTTTCAATACAGTCTTCACTGTACTGTCTTTGCTGGTTAGCTGAGCATATGTTTGTTTGCTCCAGGATCTTTTGTGGGATGCAGCTAGCCACCAAAGACCTAGATCCTGATTTCTCATATGAATGCACAAGGTGTTTAAAAGATGTGAATTTACAGCACACTTTAAATTATTTCATTGACCATCAACGTACCAGGGAAGTTTTTGGATGGTTGTTTCCTTTAAAAGTATTCATTTTGGTGATTTCCTGCTGGCGTGAGGCTAGATTTTCACCTACATACAGTGCAGCAGTAATTTTCAACTGACAGAATCTCTAGAAGCCAAGCTGACATGTTGTCACAAACACTCACAAATATTTGAGCAGTTTGGTATTTTGCTGGCATGTTCAGCATCAAAATTTGCATAAAACTCCACTAAGGAAGGGGCTGTGCCTCTCAGGCAGTGTCAAATCCTGGTCCCGCTGAAGCTGGTCACAGGACTTCCATTGACTTCAGTGGGAGGAGCTGGGTAAGAATATGGGCTCCATTGAATGAGGTCTGTGAGTTTATTTGAAACTCAGTAGTTGTGTCAGCTAGGTCCTCGTTTCTTAGCAAAGCTGTTTGAGATAGCAGAGCCAGTGTTTTGCATGGATGACATGAGAAGTAAGGTCATTCATGTGTGACTTTGAGGCACCTGTACCATGGCCTGCCTGAAAGGAATTTTGACTCCTCAGAGATTTGAAGTCCAAATCCCACCATTATTTCTGTGCTCAGTTTTTCTCTGCAATCCCGTAGTGTGTCTGTGGGCTGGGGAAGGGAGAGAAATACTTTTTTACCAGGTGCAGAGGGAAGATTGTGCAAAATTTTCTGCCAGAACAGAAAACTTACATCTCCTGTTTCATAAATTTGGCAACTGTTACTATCATTAAATTCACAGACAAGAGGGGAACACACACAATTCTTATCTTGGGTGCAGAACAACCACTGCTGTCTTCACAGAAGGCAGCAGTTTCTCTGAGGCAGAAATGTTAAATTTGTTGTTTTCAGCACACGTGTGACAGGGGAAAAGACATGGCTCTCTTGAGCCAGCACTGTGCCCTCGTGGCCAAGAAGGCCAATGGCATCCTGGGGTGTATCAGAAGGGGGGTGGTCAGTAGGTCAAGAGAGGTTCTTCTCCCCCTCTACTCTGCCCTGGTGAGACCGCATCTGGAATATTGTGTCCAGTTCTGGGCCCCTCAGTTCAAGAAGGACAGGGAACTGCTGGAGNTGACATTTCTGCCACTTGTCATAGTATATCCCTGCTGTTGTAGAGCCCCCCCACCCCCCATCTGTCATGTCCTCACCATATCCAGAATGCTGAATCTGGAACTGCAGCAGACATGGCTATGGCAAAGCTTATTTTTACTTAGAAGAGACCTGTGCGTTCTGGCGAACTGGTGGTCTTCTCATCACCACTAATGGTGCAAATCCACTGCTTTCCTTGTATCTGGTAGCCACGCTACATCGAGTCTGGTAAGGGAATCACCTTACTACAGGCTACAGAGGCTTCCATTTCAACCAAACGCACAATGGCAAGGAGTCCAACCAGAGACCCAGGAGCTGTGTTAATTACTCACCTAACTCAGGGGTAGAAAGGTCTCACAATGAATTATGATGCTATCCAAATTCTAGTTTTCCAGTTGAAAGCATAAGTGGGACCATGGGACTGTGTCAACAATTACCTTAGGAAATGAAAAAAAACTGGAGTGTTCAACAGATGTCCTGACTATCCCCTTTTGGGAGAGAGCAATCCTTCCGCTTCTCTTTAGCAGACTCTGTGACTATTTGTTCATGCATCTCTGGGGGCTTATTTAGTGGTTCTGGAAATATTTTAAAAGACATTTAAAGGGAGTTGACAAATGTTTGACCTGTTTTAGTGTCCATGAGCTGGGTTAAATTATGATGGTATTCTTTACATGCAATCCAGAGGCCTGGAGTTTAAAGCCGGGAAATTCTGTAGGAATGTTAAACCCATTTCAGTGATAGTATCCAACACATGTTCTGTCTGGTTGAAGTGTAAGGGTGAGGAAGCGGTGGAGTTATGTGAAAGTTTTGGATAAACCCTTCCTAATGGTTCAGGTACGACCAAAGCTTTCCAATAAATATACTGTAGCCCGCAACTGTGTTCTTGCTGTTCCAAGTGTCATCTTCACTGCCACCTGAATCTGTCTGCTTGCAGAGTTTGCAGAAAGGAAAAAAGGCACTATCTCTGCATACAGAGGGAGACCAGAATGGTACTGCATTCAGTACTCTTTTCTACAATACTCCCCTGCTTGTTAAAAATAAATTAAAAAACCTCAACTAAAAATTAGTTACTAATTAGGTTGAGGTGTTCGCTGTGCTCTGTCCTTGGCTTTCTCAGTTGGAAGTTTCTTTTTTTTTGGGCACCATATGTAACTGGTGCCAAATTTCCCTCTCTTCCCTGGCAGGTTTATCTGTCTCTTGACCTGGACCGTGTTAATCTCCCGGCTCCAGACCATCTTTGAGTTTATATTATGCTGGCTCCTTTACATTATTTTTTTTTCCTCCGTATAGCACCTCTTCTCTGCAGCTGTTCTGCCAGGCACCATTATCTTACATGTGTGTATCTCTACGTCATAAACCTCTCTCCTTTCTTCAGTGTACTGTCTGCTCTTCTTGACTTGGTCTTTTGCCTTCTCTAGCCCAGAATGCTCCTGAGCCTCTGTTTCCCGTTTTGGTTTTTTTTTTGTTATTCTCATTCATAACTTTTCTTCAGTTGTAGCCACCATCCACCGACAAGCCTGGGGGTATCATAAATATCAAGGCAGCAGGTTTCAATTATGTTGGTGGAGTTCCACAGGAGAATATAAGCAGTGTTTGCACAGTGGGCCTCCATCCCTGTCCAGCTGAGATTTCTCATCCAACTGTAGTTTATGGAAAAAAAAAATTCAAATTTATAGTTAAATTAAATCTATCTTTGCCTGCTTAATATCCTATTTACCTTAGTTTATAATTTTCTTCTGCATAAGCTGGACAAACTTAATGTTAGTCAGATGGACACTGACTGCAGTTGCTTCTTTTAGAAACTCAAGTTAAACTTGTCCAAATAGGACTACCTGCAGTCAACGTCAAAAAAATTCTACTTAATCATCTAAGTCTCTTGATTTTTGGAAGATTTCAGCAATTACAACTCCAGGTGAAAGGGGTGAGGCAGGAAATCATATCAGGAATTCAGAGCACTTCTACTTAAGTTTCTAAATAAGAACTGGGGTGCTTATATTTAACGTTTTCAGGTTTTGCAACTGTTTGCTGTTGTGCGTAGGTTTCAGTCTGTTAATAGCAGAAAAAAAATGGCACCTCTTGCCCCCATCCTCTGCCCTCCTCAAAATAAAACCCAAGAATAACATTTGCCATGTTGAACTGTCTCTGTGTATTGTTTAACTTCCTCACTTCCTGCCAACAAGGAGAACCATGACCAAAAGGAGTGTAATGCTGCAAGATAAACTTCTGCATTAGGCTGTCAATTAATCAGTCTCCAAGTTTCACATTGTTTAGGAGACGATCAAAGGATTATTATCTGAGAATGGCCTAAACTGTGAACTTTTCAGATATGCCCTCAAAATTCAAGTTCCTTTTCCCTCTTGGAGGCATTGAGCAGTACCTTTTCTGAGATGTGCTCTTTTCCTCCTTACTGCTTGAATCACAGCTTTCTAACATGAAAAATATTTTGGTCTTTTTTTTCCCTGCTGCTTCAGCTGTAACAACACTGGATGTTTGCTTGGCTTGGGTGGGAAGGTGGAAAATTCTTCCAAAATTTAGAAACAGAGAGCTTTCTGATGTGTGCAGTAATCTTAAGGCAGTAAATTCTTTTTATTTGATTTTAAATGCATAGTTTAGTATACAATATAAAAATGTATCCAAAGGGGAAATGAATTTTTTTTAATAACATGCTTCCCAAAGTGAGTGGCAAAATGTGTGTGTGGATGAGAAACGGAGGGGGGATAAATTTATGTCCTCAAGGCATGACTTGTGGTTTTGAACAAAACTGAGATTGGTGTTGCTGTTTCTTCTGGGCAGAGATGGGTTATACTGTTCACTTGGAATTCAAACACAGGCAAATTGGGTTCACTTACAACACTTTGATGATGCAGGGGTTTACTCCCCAGGTCACACTACAGAAGTCATTGACTTCTCTGCAGACTACTAAGAAAACCTGTAGACTGGGGATAACATTTTGCTCATCAGGAAAATTGTGTGGTCCTGATTCTGCCACCTTGGTGTACTTCAGCCACCCCTCTAGGACCAAGGAGGTTCCTTGCACAATTGTGGGTCATAAAAGGGTGATGGTTATTTTGTGTGCAGTTTGTTGCTGGGCAAATAGTTTCTTAGACCCTGATCCGTATTAGCTTAAAATTGTGCTTGTACATATTTCTTTGGGGAAAGAATTGTTTGTGTTCTGTCTTATCTGGCTGCTCACAAGAGGTTTAAAGAGACCATGTGCATTTTCTCACTTTGGATCAATTCATATACGTATTTACTAGTATTTGTTTGGGGTTTTTATTAGATGCATTTTTAAACTCATATGATGAAAACTGAAATAATTGCTTTAATTTCAGTTTAAGTTTGATTTATGTTCATTTGACCTGAATCAGTAAATAGAGACTTAATTTGAAAGCCAGTTCATAAAACATTTGACCTGTATGTCTCCTATTCACAGTGGATTTTAAAAAAGTCTGCAAATACTGTTGATTGTCTGAACTTAAAAATTTTGATCTAGACTTGTCTGGAAAGTATATGACTTTCCTTCTAGCGACATTCATCATTTCATGCTTTTCTAAGTGTTACTATGGCATATGATCCATGTTAATCTTTTAATGAAATAAAAATAATTTTAAAACTTATTGTTCATATACATGGAACAAAAAAGAAGTTCAGTTGCATTATCCCTCCTTCTAGGAGTTTGGGGACATTACAGCATCTGATTTCCACAGTGTAGTTTACCTTAAATCCACAGCAGTATGGAGTTCTGGAGAGGCTGGCAGTATACAGCAGCTTCTGGTGTTATTGGTCCTGTGCCAGAACACAAAATTTTAAAATAAAATGAATAAATGATGAAGATGAGGGCTCCAATCAAGGCCTGCCTCCAGGGAAATGTTGGGTCTGGAGAGCTAGCAGAACCACACCTGGTGTAAAGGTGATTTCCCCAGTGGTTAAAGCCCATAACAGAGACGTGGGAAGTATGACCTGCAAGTGAATCGCGCTGCCTCCCAGCTACTTTAGACTGCTAACTGGTCTCATGGGAAGTCATTGCAACTGGGTAAAGACATGGTGTTGCCTGGGGGGACTGTGGCTTGCTTTAGGGACAGTTTCAGCTGGGTGAGGCACAGGGCAGGTGGCAGTGGCCACCTCCTTTCCCACCGTCTGCAGCTGGGGTCACGCTTGTCCCAACAGCATGGGATTTGCAGCATGCTGTTCCTTAGCTTCCTGCATTGTATGGCATGAATGCATGTTCCCCTTAATGGGAAGTGAATTAATCCATGGAATGACATTCTGTAATATTAGATCTAAATCCTGGTCTACCTGTGAAAGGTAAGGTAGTAGTTTCAATTCCCTCCCTTTCACATTGTTGGACTTTTCTTAGGGGTTTTGCTACATTGCTGCAGTGGTATTGCAGACCAAATGCCAGATGTGCAACTTCAAACTGTGATACTGTGTAGCCTGATATTTCAATTACCAGCTTATATGAATTACATGAAGTAAGGATTATGTTCTTTGTTGTTGGCATTGTTTTGTGAAATGGCTCTTATCCAAACACTTTCTTTCTTTAAAACAACTTCTTTCTGCCTTAAGATTTGAAAGTAAAAGGCACTTTGGGCCTCGTCATGGCTGTGTAGGGTTCTCTGAGCTTTTAAAGTCAGCTGTAGCAGGTGAGGGGGAAGTAGAGCCTTGTAAAACCAGGTGCCTGGATTATTGTATTTGCCACACATTGAATGTACTTTTGCCATTTTGTTTCATCAAGTCAATTGATCAATTTATGCTGAGCTGTAATGAAATCTTACTGCCTAAATGCTTTAAATTGTGCATCAGATGATGTGCTTCAATCAAATAAGGCACCATGAGTCTTGTTTGCCCGTGGTGCATTGTGGGAATATCTTAAGATGCTGCCATACAAATTCTCCTCACTGATGCCAGCAGAGGGTGACATTGTACAGTAGGTTGTAAATCTGTGAGGTGTAGCACCTCACACAATTATCTGAAGCCATTCCTTAGATTTTTATCATTTTAATCCACCCTTTAGAGCTATTACTGAAGTGATATAGACATGGGTGATATAATTAGAATGTGCTGTATCTGCCATTAATTTATAACATATAATAGGCTTATAGATGTCATAAAAGTGTATCTTGAATATGCTGTGAACTCTGTTTAACTCTGATGTTTCAGGAAAGTTTGATTTTTATGGCCAAACTGTTTCATCACTGCAACAAGATCTTTCTTTTTTTTCTAGAAAAACACTTAAAATGAAAATTCAATTTCCTGTCTGGTCCTGATATTCTTTTACTGTGCTGGAATTGGCATATGCAAATAAATGTCACATTGTGATTGCAAGCATCAATGTACCTATCCTGGCTTGGATTTGAATTTCACTACATCCAAGAATCTTTCAAGTTTAATGCATGGAAAATTAATTTATAACATCAAAGTTAAGTTTGTGCCTCTTGACCACACCCAAGTTTTTTGTAAAACTTTTTCCTGGTGAAAATTGTAGTATGATATACTGTCCCTTTGTGTATTTGTCTCCCTCTTGTGGCGAAAAAAATTTTTAGGCCTGATACTTCAAAACAACTGTTTTAATTCTTTAGCTGAGATTATTGAAACATTTGTTTCTATATTCAGTTGTTTCTTGTAGATATTTTTCTGACATGCTTTCAACTGATTTGTGCACCAGGCTGTCAGACGGTAGTGCCCATCTTCTTGTTTACAGCCTAGATTTTGACATTCTCTAAAACAGTAAAACACTGTTTTTTTTCCTTGTTTTTCCAACAAGAGCTGTATTTACTTTTAGAATATTCCCTTGACCCAGTTTTATCTGATGACCCAAAACACTGGCTAGTAAGTAGAATGAATAAGCTGGGGTACCACTGTACGTGCTTTGTGAGGAAAGAAGCACTGAGTTCTGGAAGTATCAAGAGTTTGGTGAGATCACGCTTGTACAAGGATGGCTGCACTAGTAATGCTCTTAAATGTCTAGTTGATAGTAAAAGAAGTATGAGACTTTGCCACCTCTCCTTCTGCAATTTGGTATGTAGGCTTCTTCATGAGCTTTCCAGAAAAAAGAGTTTGAGATGCTTTTCTAAATTGAGAGGGTGCTAAAGCTGCCAGTTACTTGGGAGGAGTTACCTAGTCTGAAAAGAGGGATTTTGAAAGGTTCTTTTCCCCTAGGTCTTCAGTGAAACTGGACAGAAAGCATGTGAGTGTACATCAGACAAAATAATTTTTTTTTTTAAAAATCTATGTAATCTTGCAGAATAATCCCTAGCCAAAAGAGATCTAGGATTTTAATACATGGCATTTTAATTTGCTGATCTACAGAAAGTTAGTTTTCTCTTAGGTATTGAAACTCCACCTTATAATTATCCTCCAGCAATTCTGTGATGCATTTGTCCCACTTTGTGCCTCACTTAACACCACTGTTAGTGGTGGTAAGATTTTCCTTGGGCTTTTAGCATAGAAAATCACATTATTTTTATTTGAAGGGTTAGAGATGAGTTGTAAATTTTTGTCTCTTGCAGACCAGTTACAGCAAATGGGTTTCACAGACTAAACCCGTTAATTAGGTACAGATTTTCTGCAGTCCCTGTGTAAGATGGAGACAATTCTAAATCTTTTGGGTGCCACCTGTGATGACTGGGAGAGCTGGGTGCCAAAGCTGAAAGGCCTTGATACGTTGTATAAAGGGTTTTTATACACAGCAAAATCTGTTCTTGGCTTCCACTGGTTGAAACTAGTATGTTTGTCCTGAAAGAAAAAAAGAGAACTCTGTGTGCCTGAGGGGGTTGTCAGCTGAGCGTTAAGACCGAGTCATCAGATGTGCGGGCACATCTTACTGAGTCTCCTATCCAATACGTTATCACTCACTTTCACTCTTGACAGTTGGCTGTGATGCCTGTGTTTTCACTAGTTGCACAGTCAGGTACTCACATGCATTGAGATTATACTTAGATCCTGGGCTTTGCAGGGAAAATCAGATCCAGTTCCAGCTGCAGCTGGCTCTTGGATAAGTAAACAACCAAAGTACCAAACCCCTGACAACTGAATACCCTGCTTTGCATTGGTAAATTCCTGGCAATGAAATTCCTATGTCCTTCAGTGAATAAATAGTTCATATCTCTGAAGTTAGCATACTCTGCTGCTAAACTACTCTGGTTTTCCCTTCCACTCCACAAATCATTTTAAACTGCAGTATTACTCAAGCTCTCAACAGGAAAGAAGGCATCTAACATCAAATCTGTTTTTATTTGTCCTCCTATCAAATCTCACTAAATCAGACTGTGACCAGACATGGAGTGGAAGTACCCCAACCTTTTATAGCACTTGCTCAGTGAGATAGGGAGGAGGCAAACTCCAGTTCTAAATCTTCCCAGTGCCACCCTTAATGACAGGGAGAGCAGGGTGCCAAAGTCTATTATGTGCTGAAAGGCCCCTAAGTGTTATTGTAAAGGGCTTCTGCAGACCCACCATACATTTTCATCTGAGGGTTTTCAGGCTGCCACTGCATGGGAAGAAGCTGGTAGAGTATTTGTAGTGTGTACCTGCCATATTTTATAGTAAAGAGCCCTTTCTGAGGAGCTCTCCTTTTTAATTATACCTTAAAATGGTATTAAATGTTGGCTCTGTTCATGCCAATTGCTGTTCAGCTGTAATCACTGCAAGAGCTCTTGCTCGTTGGGACATCAATTTTCTTTTCATCGACGCTTTGCTTTTATGTTTGGAAAGGAATTTGAAAGTATATAGGCTGAAGCAGAAAATATTGCTGAGGCACATGGAATGATAAATTCCCCTTCTGATACAGGAGAGTCTAAGGAGGAATAAATGTTTTGTTCCTTTTAAAAAGTTTTCCTTGCTGGACAATGTTTTGAGGAAGGTGGGGGGAGAACGAATTTTTGCTTTTATGGTGCTGGGGGAGACGAGGGTGTATGTGCGGGTTTGTTTTTTCTGCCTTTTAAAGTGGATATTTTATTGCCTGCTTCTTCTGACTTATGTATATTGGTAATTGAAGGAGAGTGCTGAACTGCTGGCCTAGTGCATTATTTGTGTTTTCTGAGTCTCTAGGATCTTGAAGGAGGTGATTATCCCAACAGCTGCCTCTTGAGGAATGCAAGGGGAGAGGGGAAATTGCCTAGCTGGGTAGATGGGCTCACCTCTGAAAGGTCGTGAAGAGAACGAAATGATGATGTATTGATACCTTGTGGACCCTTTCTTCCTAGCTTGACACAAAAGGTAGCTTTAAATTGAGAGAGGGCTGTGCCATGGCGGAAAATAGTTCACGTGGATTTCTGCTCTTCTTTCCAGCCAGTGGTCACTTCTGTAAATCACCTCTTCCTTCTTCTGGTGACTTCTCTTCATTCTCTCTACAAATGTGAAAGAGGGAAAGCCATTTACTGTAATCAGCTTATCTTGCTTAGCCTTTAAGAATGTTAATTTTGCAATATTAAATCTGAATATTATACTAGGAACACTCTTATTGGTGACCTTTCTCTTGCTTGACTAACACAGATATCAGAAAAGCTGCAGTGCAGCCCTGTAGCACAGGGATGGTGGCTTTTAATGAGGGTTATACGTGAGCTAATACATTTCTTGTTATATTTGGGTTTTCCGAGACCATCCTTCACAACATACTCAATAATCTGCAGCTCGGTGTTATCTTTCTCTGTTTCAGCTTCAGTTATGCACTCATAATATACCTTCAATCACAGAGACATCTCGGATACTTTTTTCTTTTTTTTAAAACAGGTATATGCATTGTTGAAACAATTTTTGTGCTTAGGCATAGTTATGTGTGTACTGAATTTAAGCAGATTTGGCATGTTCTCTGTAATCTCTGCATCAGGATTTAGGTCTTCTTTGCAGGAGACAAATCTTTGTAATTTTGGTCAATTGTTTTAATTTACACTCATGCTTCACTCTCTCCTGTCCCACTCAGGTCTGCGCCCTGGACACTAGCTTATAACATGTTTGTTGTCTTGCCACCTTCTGTGTGTTTAGCCAAACAGCAGTACCCTTTCAGGAGGAGGTATGGCCCCTCTTAAGTTGCTTCAACAGCCTGGTAGGCAGAACAGTTTCTTGGGAGTAAGGTGTGGGTTTGAACCCTGGTCTCTAACTTCCTTGGTGAGTGCTTTGGCTGCAGCGCTACACTATAAGCAGCTCTTTCAGGTGTCTGTGTTTGGGACAGAAGGAAAGCAATGCCCAAGAACTTTAGAGATAGAAAGATTTCCCCTCTGGCTGAACCCCTGCTTCACTTAAAACTCGCACCTTGGCTGCATACTAGAGTGCAGTTGCAGGGTATGGTTGTAAACCTCAGGATGTGCATGAGTGTTTCACCTTGTGCTTTTGTCCTTATCCTTATCCTTGAGGTTATGTTCCTCAAAGTCAAATGGCAGTTTGCTTCCACAAAACTGAGGGCTGAAATATCTGAATAAAAAATGGGAAGGAAGGAAGGCAAAGGGAGGGAGGGATGTGTCTTTTAAAAAGACGTGATATTCCTGGTATTCAGAGAGAGACAGACACATAGTCAGGATGTACAAAACATGATCTCCATAAAATTAGCATGGAGACGGTCTCTAAAACACAAAATTCAGGAATAATTACAAAGTTCAATGTCAGCTGGAGGGAAAACTTGTTTTGACAAGCTATGCATTTAAACCAATATAGATTAAACTTTTTTCTTCCTCATGTATATTCTATTACTGAAGAAATTTTAGAAAAGGGGAGCAGAGATGTGTGAAGTATGGTGAACCATAAAGCATCTTGGGATTTCAGTAATTTACAATTAAAACAAATGTGATTGATGGAGTTACATGTCAGCTGTAAGTAGGACCCTAAAGCCCCTACTGTAATTTGCTTGGAGACAGCCAGCTGCAATGCACCTTGATCACATCTTGATAGCATGTGGCCAGGAGTGAAGAAAACAGAAGACTCCTTTTTTTCTTTTAAACAGACCCCATTTATTCACAAATTGGTGCCTGGATAAGCTTTCATGTGAATAATTTTGCTATTTATTTCAGTTCAGTTTGGTTAATAAGTTTACTTTTTACTGATTTAAAGGGCACAACTGACATTTTAGCTGCAAAAATATGAGAAGCATGTTAAGTGCTGGTTGCTTGTTTCTATTAGCCCTCAGGAACAATATAGGGATCTTGATGCTTTTTAGTGAGGTCAGTGTTCAGTGTGGACCACTTCCAGCAGAGTATGTACTCTGGACTCTCAACTGATAAACTGTATAGGACAAGTTATTCTGTACATCTTACTAATGAAATCAATGGGGATGTATAGGTTTCCAGTAGTTTAGGATTTGTCTGACTTGCTACTAGCAGTCATGTCTGCCCCTCTTCCAAAAGAGCAGGTTAAACACTTCCTTGAGTCCAGTAGATTTCTGTTGAGCAGTGGAGCAACAAAGATGCTTCAAGGAAAAAGGTATCTAATTTTCTTTCTTCAGCACCTCCAAATCAAAAGAATAAATTTCCCTCCCTCATAAATTAAGACAAAAGTTCTCTTGACTGTTACTGCTTCAGATGCTGCAGGTTTTGAGGTAGCTGTAAAACTTAGAGCTTTCAGGTTTTTCCCTCCAGTTACTGATACAGTTTGCTTAATGTCAGCAAGAATTAGTGCTACTTACAAAGTGCAATTTGTGTTTGCAAAAAAATTTTATTGTGAGAAGTAGTAAGCTTCAAGAGACACTGTGGACTTATGGTAGAACAGAGAAATTTAAAAAGTATTCAGGATGTGCCAGAGCTTCGATGTGAAAAATCTCCTTTGGATTGGTATCTTTCATTTTTTTTAAATATTGCTCTAGAATAAGTACTGCAGCTGATTTGTGTAATACTGGGCTTAATGCAACCTTGGATCTGAAGAATAAGGGTTTTTTCCTGGGACTTTTTTTTTCTTTTTTTTTGTAATGTTTGCACTAATGTGTGAATTTTTACAGCCAATAGTTGAAATTTATTTGCACTCAGGCCTTCTACGACACTGGTCCTGCTCTGACACCACCCAGCCCTGGGAGCGGAAGCAGTAATGTCAGACTGCATTGATCCCTGCACTTGGTGTGTAACTTCTTTTGCAGGGCTAGGATGTTGTCCTAGCTTCTAGAGTCTGTCCTACATGCACCACAATGCAGATGATCTGTGTGAGGAAATAAGCCCCTTTATCTTAATTGTTTACTTTAGTATGCTGCTTTTAAGGCATTACAATCTGCATACAACTATAAAGTGTCACTTTTCCACTACAGGACCCCACTTGGTATAGCTTGTATGGGCATACAATATGGCATAATTCAATTTGCAGAAGTAGCTGTAAAACTGGTGTCCTGTCTCTGAGTGCTGATGTAGTGTGCCTTGCTCTGGGTTTTTGGTTTTTGGTAATGTTGTGTAAAGGGGTCAGCTGTAAATCAGCAAGAACTATGGAAGCCAAATACTGTGCTGATTTACAGATAACTGAGTTCTCAGGGCAAATTGGAAAGTAAATAGACCACTAGCACCTCCCAGCAAATTTTGACAAGTGGTAAGCAGTTTCCAAGTGCTGCAACTCTGTAACTAACTCTACTAATATATTTGTGGTGCACACTAGTATACACAGTTTATGTACAAAAAATATATATATACATGGGAGATATTATTTGTGTCACTATAAAATAATTTGCTAAATAGTTGGCAGTCTCTACCTAGACAGAGAGAGAAATTGATTGTGAGTGTTTCAGGATAAGGATGCAAACATACAAAAAGCCTTATAATTTTTCTCTTTTCATTCTTTGACTTGTTTCCTTTAAGATTCTCTCTTTGATTTGGGATTCAAACCTTTCTGAGACAATATTGAACTTACTCTGAAATTTTGTTTGTGATATCATATTAAGATTTCAAGGTTTGGTTTAACAGATTTGAGCATATAGTGAGAGATGGAGAAGCAACACTGCTGTGGATTTGATGTTTGACTTTTCTGTGCCTTAGTATCACCAAATGTGTCATCGAATATTGTCCGCAGATGTGCAGTGGCTCTGAAATAAAATGTGACAAAGCTGAAGTATTGTTATCTGCATACTGTTTTTTTGTATACTTACANATTAATTATAGTGATAGTGGAGTATAATTGCTAGAGGCTCTGGATCTCATGGTTTCCAGTTGATATTTAGGGCATACAAGCATATCAACAGATGTGGATCTAAATGAGTGACTTGGAGCATAAGGCAGCACAATTTCAGGAAAGTATGGTGGGCTGTGATTATTAATGAACTTTTAATTAATGGATGTTCCAGACAAACCTGTTGTTATTATTATGTACCTAGATGGATTTACCTGGTCACAGTCTCAGACCATTCCTGCCAGGTTACACCTTTTTTAAAAAAGATGAAACTTAGATGAATATTTGTGTTTTGCTGTTCCTCTCTGTAAAGGTGTGCTTGGATTGTGGCTTGCTGAAGCTGAGAGAGTTTCAAGTACTTTATATTAGTGATGCCCTCGTAGATAATCAGGGAGGCAGGACACAGACTTGGTCTTCAATGTGGGTTTATACAGCTAAAGTAGCCTGGCTCCAAATTTTGCAGCTCATCTGGAAAAAATGTGCCTGTGTGGTGTTGGAAACCTATGTCTGGATTATTTAACACAGTGAAAGACCATACTGAAGACTGAAACAGCAGGAATGGGATCTAGCCAAATGTAGTGATACTTGGAAAGTGTACGTAGTTTAAAATTGTGTAAAGTATCAAACTTCTATCCTGCTGCTGGGAAAACAGTGTTGTGTTGAGGTCTCTGCCATCCATAAATCAGTCTCTTTTCTGCAAAGCACGTTTACACTTGAACCTCCCATGCCTAGAGGCACACTTGCAATTCAGAGCATGGTTCTGTTTGTGTGCCTACTGCACCATGCATTCATCTTCTGACCGTGGCCGGCCTACTGTGTGGGGTGCAGGAGTCCCTCTACCTGGCTGCAGTTTGAATTCCCTAAATATGGAAGTAAAAACACAAAAGTCATATCTTTAAGGTATA
>VZTO01012323.1:3785-25541 GCA_013400615.1 Syrrhaptes paradoxus
CCTCCAGCACAGTGCTGAGCACCCTGCCCGGGCACCACCTCCCAGCACGGTGCTGAGCACCCTGCCCAGCACCCTGCCCGGCACCACCTCCAGCACCGTGCTGAGCACCCTGCCCAGCACCCTGCCCGGGCACCACCTCCAGCACCGTGCTGAGCACCGCGGCTGAGCACCACGTCCACGCATCGTGGTTGAGCACCATGGCCATGCTGCGTGGCTGAGCACCGTGCCCCAGCACCACGTCCCGGCACTGCAGTCGAGCACCGTGCCTGAGCACCGCAGCTGAGCACCACGTCCGCGGCGCACGGCTGAGCACCGTGCCCCAGCACCACATCCATGGTGTGTGGCTGAGCACCGTGCCCCAGCACCACGTCCATGGTGTGTGGCTGAGCACCGTGCCCCAGCACCATGTCCACACACCATGTCCGAGCACCGCGGTCGAGCACCATGTCCACGCACCGCATCCAAGCACCACATCCACAGTGCGTGGCTGAGCACCGTGGCTGAGCACCACGTCCACGCACCGCGGTGGAGCACCCTGGCTGAGCACCGTGCCCAAGCACCACATCCAAGCACCACGTCCACGCTGTGTGGCCAAGCACCACGTCCATGCTCCATGTCCAAGCACCGCGGTCGAGCACCGTGTTCCCACACCCTGGCTGAGCACCGTGCCCCAGCACCACGTCCATGCACCATGTCCAAGCACCATGGTCAAGCGCCACGTCCACGATCCATGGCTAAGCACCATGCTCCAGCACCACGTCCATGATCTGCGCCCGAGCACCATGTCCAAGCACCACGGTCAAGCACCACGTCCACGATGCGCGGCTGAGCACCACACCCGAGCACCACCTCCATGATCCGTGGACGAGCACCAAGTCCAAGCACCACGGTCAAGCACCACGTCCATGGTCCACGGCTGAGCACCATGCCCAAGCATCACATCCATGATCCATGGCTCAGCACCATGTCCAAGCACCATGGTCAAGCGCCACGTCCACGATCCATGGCTAAGCACCATGCTCCAGCACCACGTCCATGATCTGCGCCCGAGCACCATGTCCAAGCACCGCGGTCGAGCACCGTGCCCACGCACCACACCTGAGCACCACGTCCACGATCCATGGCTAAGCACCATGCTCCAGCACCACGTCCATGGTCCACGGCTGAGCACCATGCCCAAGCATCACATCCATGATCCATGGCTCAGCACCATGTCCAAGCACCGCGGTCGAGCACCGTGTTCCCACACCCTGGCTCAGCACCGTGCCCAAGCACCACATCTGAGCACCACGTCCACGATGCGCGGCTGAGCACCACGCCCGAGCACCACCTCCATGATCCATGGCTCAGCACCATGTCCAAGCACCGCGGTCGAGCACCGTGCCCACGCACCACACCTGAGCACCACGTCCACGACGCGCGACCGAGCACCATGTCCGAGCACCACAGCTGAGCACCGTGCTTGAGCACCACGTCCACGATGCGTGGCCGAGCACCATGCCCGAGCACCATGACCAAGCACCGCGATCAAGCACGGTGCCCGAGCACCACGTTCACAGAGCTTGGCCAAGCACCGTGCCCGAGCACCACACCTGAGCACCACGTCCACGATGTGCAGCCGAGCACCACACCTGAGCACCACGTCCACGATGTGCAGCCGAGCACCACACCCAAGCACCACATCCAGGACGCGTGCCGAGCACCACGTCCACAGACCCTGGCCGAGCACAGCGCCCGAGCACCGCAGCTGAGCACCTCCTCCACGCTCCACACCCGCGCACGGCTCTCCTGCCCGCACCCCGGCCGCAGGGGAACGGCTCCACCACGAGCCCGGTTGACGGGACATCGCCGCCGCAGCACCGATTTCAGTTTGCATAAACCCAACCGGCTCCCGGCACGCTTCGAGCTGTCGCTCCAGAAAAGTAAACTTCCTTCTCAACGACATTGCTTTTGTTTTTTTTCTTGGTTCCCTAGTTTCGTATATACACGAGTAGCACCTCAGCGAGATGGAATCAGGCAGAAGCGTGAGACAGTTTGTTAAAACACCATAGCACCGTTTGTATTAGATTTCATTTAATAAAAATACGCCTTATAGAGCCCACAAAGCATACTCCAGTATTAAAAGGAAAAAAAAAAATCAGCAATTGAGGCACCTCAGGGATTCTGCTTTCCTTCTCCTTCCCGTGCCTCGTCCCAAGAGCGTCGAGATGGGGAGCGGGGTGGGGGGAAGAACCCCAAAACGCATCCCCCTGATCCCCGCCCGAGGCGAAGCATCGTGGCCGGAAAAACCAAAGCGGGGCGGTGGGAGCCCGTCGGGGTTCCCCACACCGAGCTCTCCCCGGGATTTCTACCACCATTGTTCTAGCACCATTGTAGCCGCGACCTGCTGCAAAATTCGGTCCCCATCCCACCCCGAAGCGAATAAAAACATCACCCCAACCCCAGCAAGTCCCCCTTAACGCCGCGACCCCCCAGCTTCGGTGCGGGCAGGACGAACGCAGCCGCCGGGACGGGTAAAGGAAAAAGATTTTGCTTGAAAAAACAGCCTCTCAGCAGCAAGGGGTAAAGAGCTGTGCATAGATTTCTAGTTTTCGTAGAAGAAGTCTGAAGCGTGCTAATTTTTTTTTTTTTAATGAACTGAGATTTGAGGTAGGTTAGACGTTATGTAGTGTAAAAACGTGAGACTGCAGCAGTTCTCGCTCCCCCGACCCGCAGCCGCCGGCGTTTCTCCCCGTTGACTCGGGTTAAACCCGTCAGAGCTAACGCCGCGCCGGACCGAACCCCCCACCCTGCACCAAAAAAAAAAAAACCAAAAAAAAAAACACCTCCGAGGAAGCAGGACTTAGACAGGTTACACGGACCCTCGCCTTCTCCGAACGCACCCCCTTCCTCCTCCCGATTCCAAAACTCACCCAAGGCGAAGCTCGCAAGGCACCCCCGCCACGACAGTCAGACCAGACCCCGGGCGATGCGAACCGGGGCCGGCACCCGAATCCGGCCCCGCCGAGCGAGGAGCAGCCGGGTCCCCTTTTCCGAACCACCTCGAGACGTCGGGTCCCCGCGCTGCCGGAACCCGGCATCGCCCGCGGGCGTCCCTAAAAATCTGACTTGCCATTGACTCTTACAATCCTGATATGCTATTGGGTATTTCTAAGAAAAGCGGTAATAGCTCATTGAGTTTCCTTGTCAAATATACGCGACTTTACAGATTACGGTTTAAAAAAAAAAAAAAAAAAAATTAATTCTGAAGGACGGACAAAGCATGTTAAATATTCTGCCAGTATTTACAGTTCTCCCACAATAATCTTGTTTTAAAACATACTGCTTTCAAGTTGTTGGGGGGGGGGAAAGGGAGGAAAGAGGGGAGTTGGTTTTTTTAAGTTTCGCTTTCGTTTTTTTTTTGTTTTTTTTTTTTTTAAATCTAGGTGAAAGTGCTTTTAAAAAAATTCTTTCCCTATTTACAGGTTTAAAATCAGACCGCGTTCAGGCTGTTTTACCGAGATCCTGCTGATCTGTGCCAGTGCGCAAAAGGAAGGAGGGTGACAAGTAAACACAAGGTGATTTCTGCACGGTGACGGCGTCGGCTCTGGCTCGCTGGCTCTCCAAAAAGGCACCTCAACGTGCAAAAGCAACAACCCCCGGGGACGCCGGCACCCAGATTTCGGCCATGCCGCCCTCCCGGCGAGCCGTGGAGGGGGGGAGCTCGCCCACCCACCCGTCCCAGCTTCGGCATCAGGGACGGGCGGAAAGTCTCGACTGAGATTGTTCGAAAAGCACCACACGGTTGTTGTCGTTGTTGGGTTATTTGTTGGGTTTTTTGTTGGGTTTTTTTGCGGGAAGAACGGCGATCCGTAAGGAAAAGAGGGATGGCAACCGGGGAGAGAAAAAGCACCGAGCCCCGGCGGGGGTTTTTGGCCAGCCAAGTCTTGGGATTCACTCTTCCCAGAGCCGATTGCGTGGAGAAAGTCCCCCGGAGACGGAAAGCACCAGACTTTAGCGACAGTGATGTACAGAGAGCTATTCACAGTTTGGGCTTGTGGGTTTTTTTTTTCCTGTTTTTGTATTTTTTTTTTTCTGGTTTTTGTCCTGTTGGCTCCTTTAGAGATGCCGCCGCCACGGCCGTCGCTCTCCATGGGGCTGCCGGCAAAGGAACCCCCAAGTCCGAGCCCGAGCGTGGCACCCCGGCAGCGGCAGTCCCCAGCCCGGACGTATCCTGAGGTCTCCGGCGCCGGGAAAGACGCCGGCTCGCTCCGTCCCGGCGGAGCCGATCCCACCGGCGGCGAGGAGTCGAGCAAAGACGTGCTGTCCCGGGACGACCCACTCGTCAGCGGGTCTGCCGTCGCTGTAAGAAAAGACTCCTCGAGTTGCAAAATAGGTATTTCTAGGTCCTTGGGAAAAAAAATAAACACATGTTCGGCGTGTCCTGCCGACGGAAAAGCACACGATCCCACCAGCACCGGAGCTGGAGGGCATCACCTCCCGTCTTGAAGCTGGTTTGGTGTTCAGGTTGGTTTTTTATTTGCGTTTAGGGGTTGGGTTTTTTTCGATGTTGGCTTCTTTTTTCGAAGATCGGCTTCGTCGTTGTCATCGGAGTAAAAAATAAAATAAAATAAAATCAAATAAATAGGTATTTTTAAGTGGAATTAAAAACCTCTCCTTTGCGAAAGGACGCTATAAACTTCTCCCTCCGTCCACGTGGCGCGCGAGGCTAGATTAAAAAAACATGAATATAAATATGAGATTACCGAAAAGCATCAAAACAGCATCGTTCCTCTTTTTTTTTTCTATGTTTTCCTTATCGAGTTTTGCTTCCTTTGCCAACTCCTCGCCAAGCACCGCTCTCTGACGGCGTGCGCCGGCGCCAGCTCCGCTGTTTCTGAGCGTGCGTGTTGGGTTCGCTTTCTATGGGTTGGGTTTTTTTTTTTCTTGTGTTTTGCTTCGGTTTTGTCTATTTTATTTTTTTTTTTCTTCTCCCCCACGCCCGAGGAGAAAGCACCACGAAGCAACGCCGAGCTCCGGCGCTGCAGAGGGTTGAGGTAAGATGGGGGGGACCACGGCGGTTACCTCCGTCTCAAATCCAGCGGCTGTAGGGGCCCGTCACCTTGGTGTAGGCGTAGGAGGACACAGTGATGGCGGAGTTGGTGGGGATGGCCACCGCCTGCCGCGTGGGGACCGAGTCCCTCCTCTCCTTGCTGGGCGCCTCGCTCGCCAACGCGCCGCCCCACTTCCGTTTCTTGGCGAAGGCTTTGGCGTCCGGCGGGAGCCCCAAACGCGCCGCCTCCTCTTGCCGAGCTCGAGCGCGTTCCGCCAATTGCTTCATCTTGGCCTCCCACAGCGCCAGGCCGTGGTTGGGTTGGTTCAAGTTCTTGTGTTGGTAGAAGACAAGGGAGATGCGGGTGGGGTGGCAACGGTTGGGTTTCTTCAGCGGGGTGGTGGCGTGGAGCTCGCGACGGGCGCACTCGATGAGGATGGAGCCGTGGGCGGGCGCCACGGCCACCCCGCCGATGTTCTCGTCTAGGAAGTTGTGCTCGCTGTCCGACCACTCTTCCTCTTCTTCCTCCTCCTCTGTTCCTCCTTCACCGTCTTCTCTGGTAGATCCTCCTCAAGACCAAAGGGGTCCCATGGCTTTTCCCGACGGGGCCCCGCAGCCCCCTTCTCACCCACCGCCGCCTCCCACAGCTTCTCCGGCAGCCCCGGGCTGGGTGCCGGCGTCCTCCGCTCCTCCACCTTCACCGAGCCCCACGGCTCCTCGGGGAAACTGGGCAGCCCTGGCAGAGCCGAGCCAAAACCCAATGGCCCCAGCAGGCTCGAGGTGCCCGTGCCGGCCAGCGCCGCTGCCTCCCCCAGCTTGCAGGGGCTCCACGGTTTCGGCAACAAGCCCGAGCCGCGCGCTACCGCCGCCTCTTCCGCCAGGACGTTGGGCCACTGCTTCTCCGGCGGCGGCAAGCGCGCGGCAGCATCGAAGGCGCTTGGCTTCTCCCGCCCGCCTGAGCCTTGTACCAGGGCGCTCCAAGAGCCCTCCGCCATGCTAGTCCTCTCGGGAGAAGACACGCCCCGGGACACTTTGAAGGGGCTCCACCGTTGTTCCGGCCCCCTGCCGCGCGCTGGGATGGCCGGCAAGGCTAAACCGGTGCCAGGCATGGCCGTTGCAGCGGGAAGGGGCTCGATGGCAGGTGGAGGGTCCAGGGGCTCCTGCTTGATGGGCCGGCTGCCGAAACAGTTCTGTGCAAACGGCGTCACGTCCTCCGAGCCTGAGTTAGTCCTGTGTGCCCCGGCCGATGCCGCCACCATCGCCGTTTTCTGCTGGCTGGCGTAGCGGTTAGCCCGCTCGTAGGTGCGCTGGTGATGGTTTTTGCTCCGGACGCTGTGCGGGATGGGCTCGGGGAAATCAGCGTTCCCGTAAGCGTGGTTGAGGTTCTCCTGCAACGCCGAAACGTCGGGTTTCTTCTCATAGCCGTTGCTCACCCAGCTGCTCCCGCTCCTTTCAGGCGCCCCGTAATTCAAAAACTGCGAGGGGAACATGTGGTTGCTGGAAAAGCCGTAATACCCGAAGGAGGGAAGCGCGAACTTGGAGTGAAACCCGTTCACGGAAGGCAGATTGGGCTGTGCATAGTAGGAATGGTAAGAGTAAACACTGTTCATGCTGTAGGGGTCGGAGGGCCGGCAGCTCCCCAGCACCGAGTAGCTCTCCACCACCGCGTTGCCGTTGTACTTGAAGGCGTTGTAATGGCTTTGCGGCTCCACCTTGATGGAAGGTTTCAGCGGCTGCGGGGGCAGCCCGCTTTTCAAGGCCATACCTGCGGGCACAGCACACACACACAGCCCCCGTGACCTGTCGGCCGAGGAAGCCGCCAGGAGGGAGCGAGGACTCCCAAAAACTCAGCTGGACTCAAAAATCCCACGATGCGCTCACCGGCCGAGAGCAGCGGTCAGCATCGCCCAGCGTCACCCGGCACGGTGGCACCGATTCACACCCACGCTCCGGGCTGTGGCGAGAGCTCCCACCGCACCGTGGTACGGGGAAGAACCCAGGTGCTAGAGAAATGCCATCCTGCCCCCCACATCACCAAGCACTCGACTGCCAGCCCAAGAAAGCTCCTGACCGCGCCCCTGTCCCCTCGCGCGCTTTCCAGACGGCTCAGGGAGGCAGGACCACAGCTCTGCCCCCGTTACCTGCGTTTTGCTGGAGCATGGGGAGCTCCAGCGCTTCCTGCTTGATCTTCTCCGGTGTCATCAGCTTCTCTTTCTGCAGCTTCTTCTTCTCCGCAGCAGCTTTCCTAGCTTCCAGCTGTCTCTGCCGGCAGGACTTGGCGGGCTCGGGCAGCTTGCGGACTTCGCGGGGGAAGGACGTGAGCACCTGGATGGCCCCGCTGCCCACCTTGGCATTTTGGTTCTCCTCGCTGCCGAACTCATCCGTGCTGGACATTTTATAGAGGGGGAGGACATGCAGTTGCTCATCTTCTGGGATCTTCCCCACCACACGATTGTCTTCCTTCGTCAGCGTGCAGACCTGGGGGATCGCAGGGTGCCATCAGCGAGATGCTGTTGGATGCAGCCCATGTGGGACAGGGACAAAATCTCTTTATCCCCCCCACCGGTGTGTCGCCATGCCACCCTGGCAACCCCCCAGACCGCACCGGTCCCCAGCCAGCACTCGGAAACCTCCTGCGGGGTTTGAGTTGGACAAAAGCAAAGGCACGGTCCCCATCAGCACCATGCTTTTGTCTGTCTGGGGTGACTTCAGCACCCCACAGACCCAAATGGTTTCGTCTGAGGCGTGCAAACAGCAAGGACCCGGCCGCTGGAGCCAAACAGGCTGGGGACAGCAGGGATTGAGTGGCTCAAAAAGGAGCATCCCAAAACTGGGGGGAGGCACCCCAAAAAGCCCCGCCGGCCGCCTGCTTACCACCGTGCAGCCGTTGTAGAGGTTATGCTGATCTTTGTGAGCGTGAGCGCAGAAATCCATGCACGCCGTCACTCCCGAGAACGGCCTCCCCTCCTTCAAGCCCAGCCGGCAGTCTATCGCGACGTCCTCGTTGGTAACCTGGCGGAAGGAGGCGAGGGCTCCGGTTATCCAAAATCTCCTACGTGCCGCCACCCCGCACCCGTTTCTGCCTGCGGCAGGGCCGGCGTGCCCCAAACGGGAGGAGCAGATGGCCAGTACCTGGTTTTGGTAGGCTTGCGGTGCCAGCCTCTTGTAAAGTGGAGCAACCTCGGTGGCCAAATCCTGAAAACTTTTCCGGAGCAGCTCTTCCTGCGGTAGGAAAAAGAAGATGTCACACAGGGAATTTGGTAGTAGGGATGCAACTGGGGGCAGAGTCTCCGCAACGCCACGAGGCATCCGACCCTTCCCACAACATCCACCACGGTGCAAAGCATCTGGCTGAAACTCCTGGGGAGGTTTTGGCCATTCAACCTCCAGCCCCAGCGGCCATTGTACTTTTATTTGCTTGACCCATGAGCCCTCTGGCATCTTCCCCGGGGTTTCTAGAGACCCCATGTGTGCCACCCTGTACCAGCACTTGCTGTCACACCCAGAGTCCTGGGACACCAAGGTGAGTCTCCCCTCTGGTTTCACCAGGTTGGCTTTCTTTCCTCTATCTCCCCAATTCATCAAAAATCCCAGAAGGAATCCTATTTTCAGGCTTCCCCCCTAAAAAACTTGGAGCTGGGGGGAAAAAGAGTTTTGAACCCACAGCCCCGACAGTGTTGCCCTGCTCCGCCCACGTCACCCACCTCTTTGGGATTGTCCCCCACCAGCCTGAACTTGCGGGGAGTTTTGCTCCGGGCGTATTTGCAGCCATTAAAATACATGCTCCAGGAGCAGCCGAAGGAGAAGGAAGCGCCGCAGGTGTTGGGATCCTTGCCTTGGCACGCGCAGGTCCGGCTGCGGGAGGGACACCGCGGAGGAGCGTCAGCCGCCGGAGTGGTGATGGCAGCTCCAAAAAACAGGGGGGAACCCCCACATCCCCTTCCCACCCCCTCTCCCCGAACCGGACTAGCGGCGCGGTGAGACTTACTCGTCGTTCAAGCCGCAGCGACGGCTGGTGGGGTTGCCGTACTTGGTGAGGGTGTCGGTGAGCTCCTGGTACAGCGTGTCGCCCAGCGTGCGAGGGATTCCCTCCCAGGCCAGGATGAGGATGATGATGACGGCATTCTGGCAGTGGTGACCAGCCCGGTGCCGCACCAGGCACAGCAGCTTCTCCTCTTGGTTGTTTCTCCGGATCACCTGGAAAACAGAGGTGCCAAGTCAGAGCGCTCCAACAGCAAACACCTCCCGGGATGGGGAAGACCCCAAAAGTGGGTTCTGGCTGCCTTCCGCAGCACTCTGTGGGGTCTGGGGGTGCAGAGCCTGTGGGGGCTCCCCCAGCTGCATCGACCCCCACAGGCTTTGGGGCGCTGGGGGGGGGATGAGCACAGCCCAGGGGCTGCAGGCAGGGACGTGATGTTCAGGGAGTGCCGAAGGCGGGAATCCGCGGGGAGTTTCCCCTGGGGGTGGCCACCACTCTCGCTTCCTCCCTGCCAGCCGTGGATCGAGCATCCTGCCCTTGCCCCCTGCAGCCACCGCTGGTGGGGGACCTCCTGGTCCGCAGGCAGGGAGGGGATGGGCAGGAGCACTACCCTGGGGAGGGCTGCGAGGGGGGACGAGAGCCGGGGCGCGATCACTCACCCACTTGGCGATGGGGCAGCCCCGGGAGCTCTTCCCCTCCTTCCCCGTGTAGATGACCTTCTCGATGCGGATGGCCTTGCCCTTCTCACCGTACCTGCCAGGGGACGGGTGTCAGCCCCGCGAGCCCCTCATGAGCCCCGACTCACCCTCACAGGACCCTGCTTGCCCTCACAGGACCCCACAGGCCCCCACTTGCCCTCATAGGACCCCTCACAAGACCCACTTCTCCCTCATGAGCCCCCACTCACCCCCATGAGCCCCTCCTCACCCTCACAGGACACCACTCACCCTCAAGGGACCCCACCCACCTTCGTAAGACCCCCCAGGACCCCACTTGCTCCCACAGGACCCCTCAGAAGCCCCGGTTCTCCCTCATGGGCTCCCATTCACCCTCCTAACAACCCACTCGCCCTCACGAGCCCCCATTCAGCCCCACAGAACCCCACTTGCCCTCATGGACCCCCACTTGCCCTCATGGGACCCCACTTGCCCTCATGGACCCCCACTTGCCCTCACGGAACCCCACTTGCCCTCATGGGACCCCACTTGCCCTCATGGGACCCCAACTTGCCCTCATGGGACCCCTCACAAGCCCCGCTTCTCCCTCACAGGACCCCTCTCACCATCACAGCTCCCCTCTCGCCTTCAGGAGCCCCCACTCACCCCCACAGTCCTCATCCTCACGGGACCCCATTTCCCCCCCAGGTCCCCCCTCACCCTCCCGGCCCCCAGGAGGGGACAGGACGGGGTGCGGGCCCTTACCGCTCCTCCATGAGCTCCCGGATGGACGCCACGGTGGGCCCCGAGCCCAGGTGGGTATAATACGGGCCCTCGTCCTTCTCCACGATTTGCTCTGCAGAGGCAGGGAGGGGGGGGAACAGAGATTTCGGGGTTTGCACCTCCACCGGCTGCCCTAAAAGATGCCAAACCCCCAAATTCCCTCAAACCGAGCGTGGCTGCACCGAAACTCAAAGGTTCCCTCACGGTGTTTCCCTCCAAGAGCATCACGGAAACAAAGCCACAATTCGGGGTTCGCTAGCCCAGCGGCTCCTCTCCCACGTTCTGCTCCCAGCACGAAAACACTGCCGGGGTGCAGGGGGCCGAGGGCGCAGACCCCAACTCTTCAGGGACCCAAAAACCTCCCCAAGGGGATGCAGCCCCTCTGTGCACCCGGCAGCAAAAGCGGCTCCAGCCCAGCACAGGGGATTTGTACCGGCCGGCCGAGCGTTGGGCGTTTGGATGAGCTCTGGAGGACGCTGGGCAACGGGAGAAGGACACTGGGCTACGGGAGAAGGACGCTGGGCTACGGGAGAAGGATGCTGGGCTACAGGAGAAGGACGCTGGGCTAGGGGAGAAGGACGCTGGGCTATGGGAGAAGGATGCTGGGCCAGGGGAGAAAGACGCTGGGCTAGGGGAGAAGGACGCTGGGCTATGGGAGAAGGACGCTGGGCTAGGGGAGAAGGACGCTGGGCTATGGGAGAAGGACGCTGGGCTAGGGGAGAAGGACGCTGGGCTACGGGAGAAGGACGCTGGGCTACGGGAGAAGGACGCTGGGCTACAGGAGAAGGACGCTGGGCTAGGGGAGAAGGACGCTGGGCTATGGGAGAAGGATGCTGGGCCAGGGGAGAAAGACGCTGGGCTAGGGGAGAAGGACGCTGGGCTATGGGAGAAGGACGCTGGGCTAGGGGAGAAGGACGCTGGGCTACGGGAGAAGGACGCTGGGCTACGGGAGAAGGACGCTGGGCTACAGGAGAAGGACGCTGGGCTAGGGGAGAAGGACGCTGGGCTACGGGAGAAGGACGCTGGGCTATGGCAGAAGGACGCTGGGCTACAGACGGATGCTGGGCTATGGTAGAAGGACGCTGGGCTATGGGAGAAAGGCGCTGGGCTACGGGAGGACACTGGGCTACGGGAGAAGGACGCTGGGCTACGAGAGAGGGACGCTGGGCTACAAGAGAAGGGCTATGAGAGAAAGACGCTGGGCTGCGAGAGAAGGACACTGGGCTATGGGAGAAGAATGCTGGGCTACAGGAGAAGGATACTGGGCTACAGGATAAGGACACTGGACTATGGGAGAAGGACACTGGGCTACTGCAGGAGGATGCTGGGCTACTGAAGGAGGACGCTGGGCTACGGGAGAAGGACGCTGGGCCACGGGAGAAGGACACTGGGCCACGGGAGAAGGACACTGGGCTACCGGAAAAGGACACGGGGCTACGGGAGAAGCACAGGGACTACAAGAGAAGCACACGGGGCTATGGTAGAAGGATGCTGGGCTATGGGAGAAGAATACTGGACTATGGGAGAAGGACGCTGGGCTACAGAAGGATGCTTTCGGCTCCAGCCCTGGCACCATCACCCCCAGCAGCAGCACACCCCTCGGGGCTGTCCGGGCCGGAAGCACAGGATGCTCCAGGCAGCAGCGGCGGCCACAGGGATGCTGGAATGCTGCCGGGGAGGACGCATCCTGTCTGATCCGTGTCTCCATCCCCCTGCTCCCAGCACCCTGATTTTCATTCCCGTCATGTCTCGCTGGCTGGGCGCCAGGTCGAGGAGAAAGCTGGGCTCAGCTGGGCTGCAGCTGGCCAGACAGGGATCAATACGGGCCACGCAGCCGAGGCTGATTTTATTACAGCGGCTAACAGCACCCGCACCTCGTAAAGCGCCCCGCTCCGACTCCCGCTCAATTGCTTTCTCTCACAGTTTTTCCTTGAGAAAAACAGAGATGTGGCAGGGGGGGGAATTCCCCCTTTCCCAGTCCCTAAACCACGCTGTAAAAAAGCAAAAAAACAACCCGAATCTTTTCCCTGCACGGCGAGGGAAAACTCCAAGATCAGTTTGAGGAGCTCCAGAAAAACCTTTGATTCGCTCGGTGCCGTTTGGGCTCTTTACTGCTGCCATTTACGAGCAAAGAAATAAATAATTGTAAGCCCTGCTAATAAAGTGCAGCTCACGCATGGCCCCAGGCTGCCTCTCCCAGTGTGGGGGGGTTTGTTTTTCCGGCTGGATGCCCCAAATCCTCACCCTGCTCCTTCCCAGGGGAGAGCACAGCTCCCGTTTAAATTCCGGGGAGGGAATATCCAGCTCCCAGCACTCGGATGGAGTCGGACCGTAGGGATCAACTGGGAAATCGCGAGCACTTGCTGCAAAGTTTAATAAATGCCGACACACACCAAAAAAAACCCTCCCCTAAAAAAAAAAAAATAATAAAAGAAATCCAGGAGTTTGGTGCCTTTTCTATGCATCCTGGTGGGATCGGCCACTGAACAAGCCAGCATCCCAGCAGGAAATACGGCTCCGGGCGTAAGCACGCACCCCAAGCCAAGGTTCGGGTTACTCTGTGTAAACCCAACCGTAGTCTGGCTCAGAAGAGCAGGAACAACCAGGCGAGCTGGGTTTCAGGGGGGTTTCGGTGCGGGGGCCGCTCTGTGGGATTCAACCGAGCGGTTAAGCGGAGGCAAAACCCAACAGCCCTTTGGTTTTGCCACTTTTCCAACCCACGCCGGCACAGGCACCACCCTCGCGGTGATGCGGCGGTGGCTCGGTGTTCACCGTCTGACCATAAAAATAAAATTAAAAAAAAGCAACAGAGGGCTCCGCAGCATCGGGGTTTTGCTGCATGAGCGCTGCATCCCCCCCCCAAAAAAATAAGCGGAGGTTTTGCCAGCATCGCGGCATCACTCCATTCTTTATCCCTGAAAAGCCTCTCCGGGGCTCACCACCACCCCGGTAATTCCCTGGCACGGCCGCTCACTCACCGACACAGTCGCAGGTGGGAAATTCCGCTTGCGCCCGCTTGGCCGGGGTGTCCAGGAGGCTTTTGGTTGGCGTGTCCAGGTATTTCAATGGCGATTCCAAAAAACCGCTCAGGGTCGGCGTCAGCGGCACCTCGTCTTTTGTGGGTGTCCCGTCGGCGTCATCTGCGTCGGGGTTTTGGCTTTCCTCAGAGTAAAAGCACGTGGTGGAAACCACGGTGATAGCACCAGAAGACTCGATTTTGATCTGTTTTGGGGAACGGGCGGTGAAGGGGGGCTCGGAAAGTGACCCCTTCCCCGGTGAGAATGAGAAACTTTTGGGTCCAGCTTGGGGAGCGCTGCTTGAAGCCGGGGCGGCAGCGGCGGCGGTGGTGGGGGGCACTTGTGGGGCTGGCGTTGGTCCCCCCGGCAGCTCAGCAGCCCCAGGGGTGAGCGGGGCGGGCGTTTCGGGGGGCTGCAGGTTGAAATTTTCCCCAAATTCAGCTTCAAATTGCTGGATGAGCTCTTCCAGCTTGTCATCCACCACGATGGGGGCCGGGGCGGCCGGCAGGGGGGCGGCCAGTGTTTCCTCTGAGCCGGTCGAACCCACCGGCATCGGATGAATTTGGGGGCCCTCCGGAGGGACACCCCTTTCCTGAGAGTCGGGAGCCGGGGGACCGCCGTCGAGGGGGTTTGGTGGCGGGGGGCAAGCGGCGGGCTGGGGTAGTGCAAGAGGCTGGAGCGGGAAGGCAGGCGGTGGCGGCGGTTCAGTTTGCATTTCTTCGGCGGGGGGTTCGGCGGGCGCCCGAAATCCCTCCAGACTGATCTGCCAGAGGGGGAGGAAGAGCGGCTGCGAGTCCTTTTGCTTCACCTTCTTGATCTGCACTTGTTTACGGAGAGGTTTGGGCGGGGGGGGCTTTTCAGGTGGTGTTTTCTTTTTCTTCTCTTTGGCCTGCTTTTCGAAGGGCTTGGGGGGCACGGCCGGAGCGCCGGGAGCCCACCAGCCGCTCGGCCGATCCGGTGGTGCCGCCGCCGCCGCCGCTGCCAGGCTTTGCTCGAGGAAGAGGCTGCGCTTGTGGTGGAGATGCTGCTGCAGGACCAGTTGCGTCTTCTTGTGCAGGTTGGGCTCTGGCGGTACCGGCGGCAAACAGGGGCCGCCCAGCGCATCTTTGCTGGGTGCTCTTTCGGGGGGCTCTGTTTTAGTCGCAGTCATTTTGCCGGCTGTCGTTTCGGGTCTCTTGAAAGCCGCCTTGATGTAGTCGTCGGTGTTACCCAGCAGCTGCTCCAGCTCTGCCATGGGGTCTCCGGTCCCCGCCGCCCCCTCAGCCTCCAGCCCCCATGTTGCCGTGAAGCCCCCCCGGGGTGGTGCTGCACCAAAAAACGGCTCCGGCACTGCTCCTGGCTCTGGCGGATAACGGGGCTCATCCCCTTGCTGCCATGTCGTCCCCGGCGGGGCGAGGGGACCGGGGCCGAAGGGGGCGGCGGGGGGCGGTGNGCCGTCGCCGGCGGGCTGGGGGAGCGCGGCCGAGAGCTGCGTGAGGGCTTCGATGGCTATGGCGGTCTGCAGGCTGATGTTCTTCTCCTTGGCGATGGTCAACGCGCTTTGGGAAAAGGGGAGGCCGTCGGGTGGGCACGGCTCGACGGTCTCAGGCACCGGCTGGGGATCGATAGCACCTTCCTGGGGGGGTGGCGGGGGATTGACGGCAGCGGCGTGGGGCCGCGGTGATGCCGGCTCTTCTCCGAGAGCCGTCTTGATTTTCTGTTCCAGCCATTCCAGGTAATCGGGGCACTCGGGACCATCGCAGTTGCAGTTGGGGGGCTTCACGCCGTGCCTGGCCAAAGCCAGGGCAGCTTTGAGGGCATGCAGGTCCTCTCCCGGGGGAACGCCGTCCGCTGCGCTCAGCCCACCCTGGCTCATCTCCGAGTCGAATTTCTCGTACAGCAGCGACGGCGAACCCGGGGGTGGCAGCCGGTAGGAGGAAACGGCTTCGGCCACCGCCGAAAAGGCCACCAGGTTCCTGACGTCTTCCAAGTGGGCTTTACTGGCAGCGGGCTGCTGAGCCGGCGACCAGCCGCTCGGCTCCATCAGCACGGTGCCCCCCGCCTCCGGCCGGCCCCCGTTCGCCAGGTTGAGCCCGCTGCCCTCATTCAGCCGCCTTTCTTCCACATAATTAATTGGCCCTTCTTCCATTTGGCTTCTGCTGGGTCCATCAACCGGGTCGCCCGCCGAACCTGTCTGCGAGGAGGGAGAGAGGAGAGATGTGAGAATCCACCGCCACCACCCACGTACCATCATCTCCCACACCATTTTCTCCTTTTTTTTTTTCTATTCCCCCTTTCCCCACCTCTCTTTCTGACCCGGCTGATGCAGACGCAAACAACCACATGAAAAAATAATCGCCACCGGTAAAACCTTGCAGGACTTTTGCCCGTCTGCGCAAGGAGAGGCTCCGCTCAAAAGGCAGCCGGTTTCCACTGTGCCGGCCCCACGTCACCCACGTCCCCACCCCGCCACCCGCTTTCGAAATTGCTCACGGGACGGTTCGGGATTTCCATCGCCCGCCCAGGAAAAGAGACGCAGCAGAGGGGTGGGACGAGGAGGACGTCCCTGGCTTCGGTGACACGATCTACACCGGCGAAGGAAGTGTCACGGGGAGAAAAAAAGGGGTTTTTTTTTTGGACCCATGCCCAAAACAAACATCCCGGTCGTGAGCAGCCGTCCTTCACTGGGGGCCGCAGCATGGCAGGAAGCCGCTGAGCCGGCTACGCTGGTGCCAGGGGCGGCGCGGGGACGCTTTCACCTCGAATAACCCGGCGTCTGTATCAACACGACTGGCCGGGGCCCCTGGCAACGCCGAGCTACAGCACCGGCGTCCAGAAAACCGGCCGCATGCCAAGAAAAGACCAAAACCATTAAAACCATCCACACCGATGTCAGGCGGCGGCACCCCAGAGCCCGTCACCTGGGCGTGTGGGCTCATGCACCCTGGTTGAGACCCTCCGAGGGGTTTTGCCAGGGATGGGGCGGGGGGGTCTTTCTGTGCTCTGTGGCTTTCTCCCCTCTCGGCGGTGGGGATTTTAGGCTCCGGGGGTGCCGGTGCTGGCTGACAATGGGGGGGAGCTTCCTGAAATCTGAAAACACAGCAAAGCTCGCTGGAAAAAAATATGACAAAGCAAGTGAAGGCTGTGGGCAGAGCTTCCTGCCTCCGGACCGGCTCACGGGAGGGATCCGCAGCCCAGACTTGTCCAGACCCCGAGTCAGGGCTCTGTGTTCGAGAGAGCCGTCAGTGTGCGGCTGTCGGTGGCGAAGCCGCGTTTAACCCTTCAGCCACCAACCCCACGCACGTCCTTTGGGGTGAGAGGACGAGAAAGGCGCACGCTTGAGCTTCTACACCAGAGATAAGCATGCTGCTGAATGCAGTAAAACCAGGGAGGAACAGTTCCCGGCACGATTATATCCCAAAAATCGCCTGGGGGGTGAAAACTCCAAGGGGAGCCCAGCACCAGTGCAAATCACCGCAGCCCCGCACCGGCACAGAGCTCACCCCGATACCGCCATGGCTTTAGAGGGGCTTCGGTCTCTTCGCAGCATCGCCGGAGCCAAAGGAACAGAGCTGCGAGCAATGGGACCGGTCCATCAGGTCTGGGGAACACGGTGTTACGCCAGCGGTTTGTGCCGTGAGCAGGTGAAATGGCAACTGGGGCAGGGTGGGGACAACACACCGCCTCCACTCTCCTTTGCAAAGCAAGGAAGAAACAGCCTCGCCCGTCCTTGCTACACCGTCATCTTCCTCCTCCTCCACAGCCAAAAGGGTTTTTCCCAGGCGGCGCGGTGACAGGAAGAAGAAATGCCCCAAGCACCCCTCCGAGACCTTGGGGGGGGACACACTCATGCCCCGAAGTGTCCCCAGTGACGCCAGCGCAGAGAAACGATGACAAGCCTGTTTTGCTCCAGGTGGGAAGCAGACACCAGCCCCAAGGGTCTACCCGAGGGGGGGTAAAACCTGCTGGGTGAGGGCAGGGGAAGCCCCAAAACCCAGCTGCCGGCCCAAGGTGGCACCTTAGGCTCCTCCATCCCATAATCCAAGTTACTGACCCAGGCTGGGGATGGAGGAAAATAGTTCAAGGCAGTAGCGAGCCTCCCCCACAGCTCTTAAAGGGTTAATCCAAGAGCTCCAACCTTCCCAAAGGGGGGGGGGGGGGATGGGGGGGAATATATCTATATTTAAAATATATTTTTTTTTCCCGTCTCTCTCATTCAGCTCCTTTTGTTCCCGGCCCCGCAGATGGAAAGACCTCGCGGCTTCTCCCCAAAAATCAATTCCTCCCCCCCTCCCCGATCCTGACTCGCTCCGGCAGCATCCGCAGAAATCCCTCCATCACCGCTGCCGGCTCCTATCCCTCCGCATCTCAGCCCGTTTTTCCCCAGAAAAAGTGCTGTTTGCCCAAACCTCCTTCCATTTGCCCCAGGAAAGAATAAAAGCTGGGGAGGGGGCAGGGAAATAAATTAAAATAAAGAGGAAACCAAGCGCTTTGGTTTGGGTAAGCTCAGCTCCTGCATCCTCCGGGTGCCATAAAAGGGGAAAAAAATCCCTCTGAGGATGAAAACATTTCTTTTTTTTAATGTTTTTCCTCTTTTTTTATTTTTTCCCCGTTTTAAATGCCTTAAACAGAGGGAAGGAAAGGAAAAGAAAAAAAAAAAAACCACACACACAGACAGAGAGCCTGGCTTTGGAGGGTTTCCAGCCTGGGCTGCGCTCCCTGGGAATAGTCCGGAGCTGTTTATAACCCGAGGAGTGCCGGGGGGGAACCCTGGCGGGGGCACGGTGCCGGATTCGGGTACGGCTGTGGCCGGCCGGACGGCACTTACGTGTGTGCGGGGCGGGAGGTGAAGCCGAAGGCGTCGGGTGGGATCTGTCCAGGGGAAAAGGGGGAAAAAAAAAAAAAAGACGAAACGAGTTGTTCAAACCTCAGCCGCCCCGGCCCTCCCCGCCCCCTGCAAAACCAGCTGGAGAAGCCATTAGCCCCAGCGCCGCGCGCACGTAGGGACGGACGGACGGACGGTGGAGGGCCCCACGCTGGCCTCCACGGCCCCACACCGACGGCCGGGCCCCCAAAGGTGCCTCGAGATCCCGTGGGGGGGAACATGGGAGGGACCCCAGTGCTACAAGCCGGTGGGGAGGGATGGCTGCAGCTCTGGTGGGGAAGGGCAGCCCCCGCCGGCGGGGCCCTATAGATCTGCTGCCCTATGGATGCGGCGACCCACATACCCTCAACCTGCTGGTCCAGCAGCCCTATACATCCAGCAGCCCTATAGAACCAGCAGTCTATACATCCAGCAATCCTACAGAACCAGCAGCCCTATAGGACCAGCAGTCTATACATCCAGCAGCCCTATAGAACCAGCAGCCCTATAGAACGAACAATCTATACATCCAGCAGCCCTCTAGAACCAGCAGTCCTATATATCCAGCAATCCTATATAACAGCAATCTTATACATTCATCAGTACTATATAATCAGCAACCCTATATAACCAGCAGCCCTATAGGACCAGCAGTCAATACATCCAGCAGTCCTATATATCCAGCAATCCTATATAACAGCAATCTTATACATTCATCAGTACTATATAATCAGCAACCCTATATAACCAGCAGCCCTATATCTCCAGCAATTCTATAACAGCAATCTATACATCCAGCAGTCCTATATGTCCAACAGCCCTACATAACGAGCAATCTTACACATCCAGCAGTCCTATATATCCCGTTACTCCCTATATCCAGCAACTTCTATATTCCACAATCCCATATATCCAGCAGACCTATATATCCAGCAACCCTAAAAATCCAAGTCCTATATATCCAGCAACCGCATATATCCAGCGATCTATACATCCAACATCCCTATATGGCCAGCAGTCCATATATCCTATAGTCTATTTATCTTTATTTCAAATTATTACTTTCAAACTCCCCGCCAGGCTGTAAGAAAAATGAACTAAACCCCCTGAAGCCAAGAGGGGAACAGTTTTAAATCCCCCGTCCTCCAAAAACATCCGCTCGCCCCCCAAAAATTCCCCCATATAAATATTTAATTTAATTTAATAAAATCAAAGCCCCTGATGGGAGCCCCAAGGGTTCCGCTGCAGAGAACAGAGCAACTCGTTGCACGCAAAGCAGCGCGGAAAACACCGCTTGGTGTCACCCCGCTGCAAAAAAACACCCGATTTTCTTAAAAAAAACAGAATTTGGGAGCTGGAGGCGAGCGGCTAAAGGCTGGACCGCCCCGGTGGGGATGCCGAGCCCATCCCCGTGGCATCTGGGTGGCGGAAGAGGGGGGACAGTGTGCCGGGGCTGCGGCGAGGGCACGGCGGGGTGCTTGGGAGGTCAGCGGGTGCCGCTGCCAGCCGGCGGCACGGGCCGGCCAAGAGGCACTTTGGCTGCCAGCCCCACGCCGCGCTGGTGGGAGCCCGGCCAGCCCCCGGCACTCGGTTTGTGGTTTTCCTCCTCTGGGGATCCTCTGCTGGGGATGGCGGGTTTGGGGGGGCACCGTTGGGGGGGGAGGGAAGCCCCGAGCATCTCTGCATGCAGGAGACCCTACAATAACAAACCGGCTGGGTGGTGTCACCGGAGGGTTTTGCCAGGTGAAGGATTTTCTGCCGAAATCACACCCTGGGGATTCATGTTCCTGGGGGGGGCACTGCCTTGTGTCGCCGGACCCCAAAAAATGGAAAAAATGAAAAAAACAACCTCTTCCAGTCCCAAACCCCCACCATGGTCCCTGGTACCGGCACCCCCCATTCCCAGGGGACACCAGAGAGGAGTCAAATGGTGCCGATGCCCAAAATCCACGCTCAACGCCCCCAAAAAATGGGAAATAAAGGAAATTTGGGAAGCCCAAGCGCCCTGCCAGACCCCCGGCCCCCCCAGCTTCCCCCAGCCGGGGTACCCACCACTGCGGCTCACGGCCCCGCTGCCTCCCAGTGCCGCGGGCAGCCGCTGCTGCCTCTCCCGCCTTGTTTTCCAAGCTGTTTCCATGGCCCCGGCTGACCCCGGCACTAGGGCTGAGCTGCTCGCTCCTGTCCTCATTTAGCCCGGAGAAAAGCCAGAATAGCGCCGATGCCGAGGGAACCGAGACGATTTACGCCATGGGAAGCCCAGCTCTGCCTCCCATGAGCCTGAAGAGCATTTTTGGGGACCCCCGGAGCCGTAACCCCTCTCCGGACAGTGCTGGGGAAATTATTTCACTCCCTTTTCCTTCTCGCTGGAGAAGGACGAGCCAGTTGAATGCGATACAGTCCCACTCCCGGCTCCCACACCGGCATCCCGCCAGCACCGGGAGCTTCCAAGAGAGATGGGGGATTTTTTTCCAGGTGGAAAGAAAATTGGTTCCCATCTCTGTTCTCCTTTGGTTCCTTCAGGAAAAAGGTTTTGCAGGGATGCTCAGGGTGGGGAGGCTCAGAGCGGGGATGCTTGGGATTAGGATGCTTGGGGAAGGGATGCTCAGGATCGGGATGCTCAAGGTGGGAATGCTTGGGGTCGGGAATGCTCAACGTGGGAATTCTCAGGGTTGGAAATGCTCAGAAAGGGGATGCTCAGGGTTTGGAATGTCCAAGGTGGGATGCTCGGGGTCAGGAATGCTCAGGGAGGGGATGCTCAGGGTTGGGAATGTCCAAGGTGGGATGCTTGGGGTCAGGAAAGCTTGGGGAGGGGATGCTCAGGGTTTGGAATGCTCAGGGGGGGAATGCTCGGGGTTGGGAATGCTCCGGGAGGGGATGCTCAGGGTCAGAAATGCTCAGGGAGGGGATGCTCAGGGTTGAAGGGGAGGAGGAAGGGGAAGGAGAAAGGTGGGAATGCTCCAGGAGGGGATGCTCAGGGTTGGGAACGCTCAAGGGGGGAATGCTCGGGGGTGGGAATGCTCCGGGATGGGATGCTCAGGGTCAGAAATGCTCAGGGAGGGGATGCTCAGGGTTGGGAATGCTCAAGGGGGGAATGCTAAGAGTTGGGAATACTCCGGGACAGGATGCTCAGGGTCAGAAATGCTCAGGGAGGGGATGCCTGGGTGAAGATGCTCTGGAAGGAAATGTCCGGAGCAGGGATGCTCAGCAGTGGAGACAGGCAAGCGATGCCCCAGCAGATGCTCCCACTGGAGCAGCTTTTGGGAAGCGAGCTGCTGCAGCCAAGCCACAGCGTGCATTCCCAGCGCGGCGCAGAGCCCAGCCGGGAGCCGCCAGTTGGCGCGGGCAGAGGGGAAAGGCTTGGCACGGCGCAGAGCCGCGTCAGGCTGCCGGCTCCGGCTGGGCAGGGAGAGAGCCGAGCTCTGGAAAGGGAAAAAAAGGAAGGGGAA
>VZTO01012323.1:43865-67407 GCA_013400615.1 Syrrhaptes paradoxus
CCCCTGTCCCCTGTCCCCCCCCGGTACCGATGTTCCCCTCCAGCGCCAGCCGCAGGACGCCCCCGCTCCGCCCCATCCCGCTTCCGCCTTCCCGCGTCATATGCTAATGACATGCTAATGAGCGGCGCGCGCGCGCGCCCTGCCGCCCCGTGACGTCAGCGCGCGGGGGGGCGGGGTTTCGGGGTCGGAGGGAGGGGAGGGGAACAGCCGCGGCGGCAGGAGGCGCGCGCAGGGCTGGGGGCGGGTTATGGTGATTTATGCAAATGTGGCTCCGCCCACTGCGCGTCCTGGCGGTGCTGGGGAATGGGCGGGGCATCGGCACGGGGGCGGGGCATCGGCACAGGGCAGGGTGGGAACAGGGGGTTGGGGAATTGGTGTGGGGTGGGGGGACATCAACACGGGGTTGGGGACATTGGCACGGGGTTGGAGACATGGGCATGGGGTCAAGGGCANAGGGCAGGGTGGGAACAGGGGGTTGGGGAATTGGTGTGGGGTGGGGGGACATCAACACGGGGTTGGGGACATNGCGGCGGCAGGAGGCGCGCGCAGGGCTGGGGGCGGGTTATGGTGATTTATGCAAATGTGGCTCCGCCCACTGCGCGTCCTGGCGGTGCTGGGGAATGGGCGGGGCATCGGCACGGGGGCGGGGCATCGGCACAGGGCAGGGTGGGAACAGGGGGTTGGGGAATTGGTGTGGGGTGGGGGGACATCAACACGGGGTTGGGGACATTGGCACGGGGTTGGAGACATGGGCATGGGGTCAAGGGCATCGGCATGGGGTTGGGGACGTCGACATGGGGTTGGGGACATGGGCAGGGGGTCAAGGGAATCAACACAGGGTTGGGGACATCAACCTGGGGTTGGGGACATTGGCATGGGGTCAAGGGCATCAACACAGGGTTGGGGACATAGATAGGGGGTTGGGGCCATGAACATGGGCTTAGGGACATCATCATGGGGTCGAGGACATCAGCACGGGGTTGGGGACACCAACACAGAATTAAGGGCATCAGCACAGGGTTGGGGCCATCGCCACATGGTTGGGGACGCCAACATGGGGTTGGGGGCACCAACATGGGGTGAAGGACATTGACGTGGGGTTGGGGACACCAACATGGGGTGAAGGACATTGACGTGGGGTTGGGGACACCAACACAGGGTTTGGGACATCAGCATGGGGTGAAAAGCATTGACATGGGGTTGGGGACACCCAACATGGGGTGAGAGGCATTGACATGGGGTTGGGGACATCAACATGGGGTTGGGGCGTCAGTGTGACATTGGGGCACCAACACGGGGTCACAGACACCGACAGGAGGTTGGGGACATCAACATAGAGTCAAGGGCATCGACGTGGTGTCAGGGACATCAAGGCAGGGTCGAGGACATCAGCACGACAGCGGGGGCACCACCCTGGGATCACGGCCACCAACGTGACGTCAGGGCTCCCTTGTCCCTCCCCCTGCTACCCTCCCCTCCCTTCCCAACTCCTCCCACCCCGTCACCCCCCAAAATCTCTCGGAAAAGGGGCGGAGCCTGGAGAAAAGGTTTTAATGTGCGGTGGCTGGTGGGGCGGAGCGGCGGGGGGGACCGAGGAGGAGGAGCGGGGTGCCCCAGCCCGGGTGGGGTGGGCTGCCGTGGGGTGGGGGGGGAGGAGGAAAGGGGCTTTAGAAGCATTTTCGGTGGACGATGGAGGGTCCGGCTTCGTCGTACTCGGGTTTGCTGATCCACATCTGCTGGAAGGTGGAGAGGGACGCCAGGATGGAGCCGCCGATCCACACCGAGTACTTCCGCTCTGGCGGGGCGATGATCTGCCGGGAGATGAGCCGTCAGGATGCACCCCTTGATCCACGCCCCCACCCCAAATCTCCATCAGGAGAGGATTTGGGGTTATCGGTGGCCAATGGTTGCCCCACTGGTTGCCCCCCACCCTCACCACCTACTTTGATCTTCATGGTGCTGGGAGCCAACGCCGTGATTTCCTTCTGCATGCGGTCGGCGATGCCGGGGTACATGGTGGTGCCGCCGGACAGGACGTTGTTGGCGTAGAGATCCTTGCGGATGTCGATGTCGCATTTCATGATGGAGTTGTAGGTCGTCTCGTGGATACCGGCTGACTCCATACCTGGGGTGAAAGCGGGGGCTGTCAGCACCCTGACCCCCACCCATGCCTCCCTAAGGCTCCCCAAAAGAGACCCGAGGGTCAGCCGTGGGTTTCTCCCCCAATTTGGGGTGCAAAGTGCTTGGGGAACCCCAAAATGCCTTTGAGGAGCTGGTTGCCCACTGATGAGGTGGAGGGGATGGGGGGTGACCACCTAGGGGACAGTCAGGACAATTCGGGGGGGGCTCACCGATGAAGGAAGGTTGGAAGAGGGTCTCGGGGCAGCGGAAACGCTCGTTCCCGATGGTGATGACCTGCCCATCGGGGAGCTCGTAGCTCTTCTCCAGCGAGGAAGAGGAGGCGGCGGTGGCCATCTCATTCTCAAAGTCGAGGGCCACGTAGCAGAGCTTCTCCTTGATGTCACGCACAATTTCCCGCTCGGCTGCGGGAGACGATGGCCAACAGGGTCAACCCAATGCCGTGGGGGCACCGCGCAGTCCCCCGTCACCCCGTACCCCCTTCCCAGCCCCGTACCGGTGGTGACGAAGGAGTAGCCCCTCTCGGTGAGGATCTTCATGAGGTAGTCGGTGAGGTCGCGGCCGGCCAAGTCGAGACGCATGATGGCGTGGGGCAGAGCGTAGCCCTCGTAGATGGGGACGTTGTGGGTGACGCCGTCCCCGGAGTCAAGGACAATGCCTAGGAAGGGGGAGGAAGGTGAGGGATGGAATTCGAAGCCACCTTGGTCCCCACCATGGATGGTCCTCGAGCGGTAGACGCCGCGCGTCCTACTCACCGGTTGTGCGGCCGGAGGCGTAGAGGGAGAGGACGGCTTGGATGGCGACGTACATGGCGGGGACGTTGAAGGTTTCGAACATGATCTGGGAGGAAGGGCGAGAGGGGCAGCGGGTTAGTGGGGAGCACGGGGGGTCCCCAGTGGCATCCACACCCCAACCCATGGGATACGTGTCGGCCTGGAGAGACGGGGTTGGGGCACTGCATGGAAAAACACGGATCGTTGCGTTGCACGGGAAAATAGACGGGTCGCTGCGTCACGTGGAAAAATCCATGGATCGTTGCATTGCGCAGAAAAATACGCGGATTGTTGCATTGCACGGGAAAATGGGCAGATGGTTGCATGGAAAAATAGGTGGATCATCACATTTCATGGAAAAATAGGCGGATCGTCGCATTGCGCGGAAAAATAGACGGATTGTTGCATTGCACGGACGTGCAGGTCAATGCATTGCACAGAAAAACACAGAGATTGTTGTGTTGCACCAAAAAAAATATGGGGGTCAGCACGTTGCATGGAAAAAACATGGGTCAAGGCATTGTCCGGCAACGCGACTCATCGTCTTGCACGGAAAATTGCGGGGGGCCGTGCGGTGCATGGAAAATACGTGGGTCGGCGCATCGCATGGCAAACCCCGTGGGTCTGCGTGTCGCGGAGGAACCCATGGGTCCGCCCGATGGCACCGGTGACAGCTCTGTGCTGAGCTTCACCCCACCGCCCGCTCCTCCAGCCCCCCCTGGTTTGCTGGACCCCCAAATCCTCCCAGCCCCTTCCTGTGGTTTTGGCAGGTCCGTCCCCAGCCCTTTCCTGTGGTTTCAGGGGTCCGTCCCCATCGCCGGGGGTCCCGCCGCCCCCCGATACCTGGGTCATCTTCTCCCGGTTGGCCTTGGGGTTGAGGGGAGCCTCGGTGAGCAGGGTGGGGTGCTCCTCGGGGGCCACGCGCAGCTCGTTGTAGAAGGAGTGGTGCCAGATCTACGGCCAAAAAAAAAAAAAGAAAATTTGGGATCTCACCCTAAACCGAACCCCGGGGTGGGCACCCGCTCCCCATCCCAGGGTGGGCACCTGCTCCCCATGCCGGGGGGGGGTCTCACCTTCTCCATGTCATCCCAGTTGGTGATGATGCCGTGCTCGATGGGGTACTTGAGGGTGAGGATCCCTCTCTTGCTCTGCGCCTCGTCGCCCACGTAGCTGTCTTTCTGCCCCATGCCTACCATGACACCCTACAAAATAGCTTCATTAGCCTTATTTTGCTAATTAAAATAGGGTCAAAGGGGATAGGGGGCTGCTGGGCATCCCCTGGGGTACCCACCTGGTGCCGGGGCCGCCCCACGATGGAGGGGAAGACAGCGCGAGGGGCGTCGTCGCCGGCAAAACCGGCTTTGCAGAGGCCGGAGCCGTTGTCGCAGACCAGGGCGGTGGTTTCCTCCTCGCACATGGTGGGGCCGGGAGCGGTCGGCGTTCAGGGGGACCTGGGGGAAAAGCTGGGGCGATCGGGGAGGGAAAAAAAAAATTAAAGGGTGTTAAAGGTGGGGGGAGAGGATTGTGCCACGTTGCCGCATCCAAATTTGGGTGTTGGAAGGGTTGGAGTCCGTGGGGGTGTGTGGACACGCAAAATCCTCCGTGGGTCGCGCCAAGGGGGTGCTGCGGGGTCCAGCCCCGGTGTGGGGTGACGCCGGGAGGGGGGTGACGGTGGGAGCGGGGTGATGCTTGTTCCCCATGGGTGCTGCTCAACGCCGATGCTGCTTCTCCATCCTTCACCCAAAATCGGCGCCAAACCTCCTGCCCGTTGGGTGCTCCGGCATCGCTGTCCCTGGCTGGTGTCCCCCACGGCATCGCTGTCCCCAGCCAGTGCCCCCCATGGCATCACTGTCCCCGTCCAGTGCCCCCCACGGCATCACTGTCCCCAGCCGGTGTCCCCCACGGCATCGCTGTCCCCAGCCAGTGCCCCCCATGGCACCGCTGTCCCCGCCTGGTGCCCCCCATGGCATCATTGTCCCTGGCTGGTGCCCCCCCACGGCATCGCTGTCCCCAGCCAGTGCCCCCCATGGCATCACTGTCCCCGTCCAGTGCCCCCCACGGCATCACTGTCCCCAGCCGGTGTCCCCCACGGCATCGCTGTCCCCAGCCAGTGCCCCCCATGGCACCGCTGTCCCCGCCTGGTGCCCCCCATGGCATCACTGTCCCCAGCCAGTGCCCCCCAAGCGGGCAGGGGGACAGCAGGAGATGCCGCCTCATCCAGTCCTGTCCCCACAGCTCCACCCTCGCATCCTTTCCCAAAAATGGGAAAAAAAAAAATAATAAATTGCTCTTCCTAGAGGGTGCCCCCCTCTGCCGAGGGATGCTCTCCCAAACCTGGAGGGAAGCAGGCAGAAAAACCTTGCAGGAGCCCCAAAATTTAAAAAACCCCAAACCACGGGGATTTGTGGCAGATCTCCACCCGCCTTGGCTGCAGCCCAGCTCCCATCACCTCCCCGGGAGCCCCCGGCCGCGGGGTCACACCAGGGTTGTCACCCCCCCCGTGCCACCCGAACCGAACCGTCATCACCCCGTAAGCCCTGGGACACCCCCAAAGCTCCCCCCGCCCCCCCAGGTATTTTTTTCCTCCCAGGCCAGGGGAAGGCAGGGCCGGGCTGTACTCACCGCGGAGGCGAGAGCTCCTTTCCTCTGGGACCGAGTCCCGCTGCGCCTTTGGTATAAATACCAGCGAGCCCTCCAAACCTCAGAGGCGGATCCTCTCTAAACAAAGGCCCTAAATAGGCTAAATGATGGTGCGTTAGCCATATGGCCATATAAGGTGTTTTATTTCATTAAATTGACCTTGGACCGATGGTAAGACCCGGCACCACTTAATTATCGCAAAGAAAAAAAAAAAAAAGTACGCGGAGGGATGCTCGGGAGGCAACATCCCCGTTGGTGAATTTGTTCCTTTTATGCTCCGCTCCGATAAACAAGGGAGATATGAGTCCTTATAAGCGATTGGGAAAAAAAAAAAATAAAGAGAGATGGAAGCATCTCTGCTTTCCTGGGGAGAAGACCCCACCCGGGCGGAGGTGGGAGCGGGGCTCTGCCGTGGGGGACACCCCGGAGCCGGGACGGGAGAATTTGGCATCGTCAGGATGCTGGGGATGCAGCGGGGTTGGAGCATCGCATCCTCCCCGGCTTCAGTTCCTCCGTGTCCCCATCATCTCACATCTCTGGGATGTCTCCCTCCAGGGTTTTGTCTCTCTGCCCCAAGTTTTGGGCTGTGGGTCCCCCAAAGTCCCTTGTCCCCCAGATCCCCACCTCGAGCCCCCCCCGGCATCAGCAGATCCCAGCCCCGAGTCGCAGGTGCGCCCAGCTCCCCCCCACTCCCCGGGAGTTTGTGGAGGCAGGATGAGCCCAGACCCCCCCAGGAGGTGACAGGGGTGCTGTCCCCTGCCCCCCCTGCCCCAATGCACCCTTTGGGGGGGCCCAGAGCCACCCCCAGCCCTTGGCAGGCAGCGAGCGAAGCCGGGGGGGCCCATGGCCCTGGCAAAGGCCAACCAGGGGCTGCCCGGGTCCCCGCTGCCTTTCTAAGGACAACAGTTCCGCACGGGGGGGGACCGTCCCCAAGCACCCAGGGCACAGGGGGGAGGCAGGAGAAATGTCCCTGGAGCCACCACCCGGAGCTACGGGGACTGGGGCTGCTGGGGGGGAAACTGAGGCACGGGGCACCCAGGCTGCTCTGCGGGGTGCTGAGCTGGGCGCAGGGTGGGGACAGCAGGGGACGGGGGCAGAAATAAGGACCGAGAGCTGCAGGGTCCCACCAGCACCAAAAGGGACCCAAGAGTCCCAGTGTCCCCCGCCAGCCCTAGAGGGAGGGAGGGAGGGGACACTGGGCTGTCACAACAGGGACACAGTGTGTCCCACACATGGCCAGCCCACTGTCACCTCCAGTGATGTCCCCAGTCAGTGGCTCTCCCTCAGTTGTCCCCATTTCTTCGGGAAAACCTCAGCACCCAGGGGCTGGATTTGTCCCCAGGGTCCCGGATTTGTCCCCTGGGGTCCCTGGCCACGCACTTGTCGGTGTCCCCGCGGCACGCCCCGAATCCAGGGGACATGCCACCGCCTTACGTCCCAGCCTGGTTCCTTTGGGCCAGCGCCAAATATGAGGTCACCGAGGCAAAAGGTTGCCATATATGACATGCTGCGAAAAAAAAAAAAAAATTAAAAAAAAAAGGAAAAAAAATTAACCCCAAACCCAGCAGAAAGTGGAGGGGGGAGAAAGAGGGTGGGGGGCTGGATGGAGGCAGCGACGGAGAGCCCCACGCAGAGGGAGCGCAGCCGCGATGTGCCGAGCCGGTGGCAGGACCCTGTCCCCACCCCAGGGCGTTGGGGACCGTCCCCAAAGCCTCGGAGACACCCCAAACCCCGGCGGGGTGCGAACAGCGGGGCGTCACCCCCAGCCCCTGCCCCGCAGCACCAACTCCCATCGCTTTCCCATCCCCGGCATTTTCCGGGGACAAGCGGGTCGGCTCCGAGCGGGATCCCCAAACCCCGGCCAGTGGGATGGGTGGGAAGCTGCGGCTGGAAGCTGGGACCAGCAAAGCCCCCGCGCTGGAGCCGCCGCGCAGCCTAAAAAGGCAAAGTTGGGCCAGCGCAGCCAATCCAGCCGCCAGCTCCGGCGTTCGGCCGTCGTCGTGGGCCCGGGATGCTCGCAGGAACGCCAAGAATCCCCCCGGCACGGGCCAGGCGGGCGTGGGGCTGGGGTGGCGGCGGGATGAGGAGGAGGAGGGGGGCGATCCCAGCTTTGCCGGGGGATTTCAAAACCCGCCGAGGCTCGGCACCTCCGTATAAGGGGAACGTTCGCGCTTTAAAGCTCTGGGGCTGCCGCCGAGGAGGGAGAAAGTGGCGATGAGAGCGCGGGGAAGGGATTTGGGTCTGTTCCCATGGCCCGGGCGGAGATAAGCATCGCTCCCTGCCCGCAGGAAACCCCCCAAAACATCCAACCCCGCGTGCTGCGGAAAATAAACCCCGTCCTGGCAAAGCGTGGGTCTGTTAGGGTTTCACTCCTACCGCGGGCATCTGGAGTGATTTTTGGGTATAAATCCCATCTGGGGTGGGGGAGAGGGACACCGGCAGCAGTGCCGGGGTATCAGCGTTCATCCCGACGCCCAAACTGCTGACTCAGGGACTTTTAAGTGAAAAAATGCGATTTAAAAAGCCGCCAGCTCGGAGAGAAGGGCTGGGCGCGAGGCAGCAGCTGGCTGCTGACGTGAGGAACGCAGCCCTCGCGTACGGCCGGGCTGCGAGCTATTCGAAAAATTCTCCTCCTGGGTTTATCGGTCACTGGGACGACTTCAGAACCAAGCTGGGTTTTTTTTTTTTTTCTTTTTTTTTTTCCCCAGAGAGCTGGTGCTCTCTGCTCCACACTGGGGTCAGCTCAGACCCGAGACCTTCAGGGGTGGGGAGCGGAGATAAATTCATTTTGATATTTGCTGCTTTGCAAGACGGGCTTCCAAATTTTTCATCCTTAAGATGCTCTGGGTGAGTCTTGAGGGTGAAGAGGCGACCGCTGCGTTCCACGTGGAAGCAGAGGATGAACACACATCCCTTCACCGAGGCTGCAAAACCCACCCCCGAGCAAGGTTTAATTTAAAAATTAATTTTCAAATAAATTTAAGTCTGAAATTTAGTTCCCAGTTACCCTGAAGTCCCCTCGCTGCAAAAATGACGGCAGCAGCCGTTTGTCACGCAGGACGTTGCTGCAAATTGACCCAACTCCGAAATAAATCGATTCCCTCCCCGCCCTCAGCCCCGTCGGGCCCCTCCGACCCCCCGAATGAGCTTGACGAACACAAGTGACAAAAGAAACCCAGCCGAGATAAACCAAATCCATCCGTGTTCAGCTGCCCACCAAAGAATTTGGTGTGTGGATGTACGAGGACGCGACGTCTAGCTCCAGCCTCCTGCCCCTCCCCACGCCATGTGCCGAGCATCCCAGCATCCTGCCGGAGGATGCGGAGATGTTGTGAGGCTCACGCTCGGCTCTTTGAGGCCAGCTGCCTCCCACCTTTCAATCCTGCTTCTTCCCTTTCCAACGCCGGGACACGCGAGGGCGGAGGCTCCACACGCGCGGGGAAGGAAAAAAAAAAAAAATCGCTGCCTGGCATCCGAATGAGATGAATTCAGAAGAGGTCTCCGGCTGGTGTACCGCATCACGGAGGGCTTGGTTTTGGCAACACGCTGCTTTGAGAAGCACAGAGGCAACGGAGGGGTTGTGAGCTTTGAAAATCAAAGTGGTTCAAGCTCCTGGAGTCCCGTCTCGGAGAGGCGACGGCCTTGGAAGAGCCTTCGTGGGACAGACCAAGAGCTGCCTCCACGGTAACACCAGCCCTTCGCCGGGCTGGAGCGAATCCCCCAGCCAGGAAAAAAGAAGAAAGGAACCAGACACCCTTCACCGCTGCGGGAACGAAACACCGTCCAGGCACCTTCTCCCCCGAAACGCCGAAATCGGGGTTCTCAAAGGAGGCTGCGCCCCTTCTTACCTCCCCGGGCAACGTCCTGAGTACTGACAAGAAGGACTCGCTGCGGCTCAGCGGCAACCAGCTCTTGATGGGGTGAGAGGGGTTAGGAAGGTTTAATCTTAACCGTAGCAAAGATTGAGCTGCTCCAGCCAGCAACCCACAGAGAGGCGAAACAATTTGGGCAAGTCCCGCTTCGGAAAGCACTTGAAGAGGTTTCCACACTTTATGGTTGCAGCAAATCCCAGGGAACCCCCCCCAGGAGCTGTTCAAGCCATAGGTGAGAGTATTGAACAATTATTTCAGTGTTAGATTCAGTCTCTGGGAATTTCCAGTTAGCTTTTCCCCACACCTTGAGCCTCAGCACCGCTCCGCCAGTCCGACACCAGGCTCTGAGGTTTCCCGCTGAGGTCAGGGCACCGATTTCACCGTGGTTATTGGGGGAGGAAGGGGGAGGATCGCTACACGGTTGAAATCATGTGCTACAGGAGGAAAAAAAAAAGTAACCCGAGGCCCAGAAGGAGGGAGATGGTTTTCTGTAAAGGGTTAAGGCAGGAGGCCTATCGGAGATCCATCACCACCACGTCCCTCTCGACTACTGACACGTGGTTGCAGGTCTGGAAGAGAGAGGAAAGGGGACAGGGGGTTATTCAGATGTTCTCACGGCTCGTGTGAGTCTCCTCCACCTGACACAACCCAGCGTCCTTCGCAGAACAGACCAGGAACTAGTGTCCCACGCGGTGCCACAAAGGGACGACAGCAGGACACAAACACAAATCTCAAACACAAGCCTCTGCGGCCACCTTGACCTGTTTCTGCAGAGAAATACTCTGCGTCACGCCTCCAACACAAGTCAAAAAGCTTTTGCATCTCGATTCTAGGAAGAGACGAGCCTCTCCCAGGCTGGCCCTGCCATCCCGGGGCCCAGCTGAGCACCTCGATGCAAAAATAATTCAAGTGAAGCGCCCAAGATGCCGTCTCACGGCCCTCCAGCCCCTGCTGGGTGACTTACAGTGAAGAGCGGGGGGTCTTTGGAGTGAGGGTGGAACCCCTTCTGCCGGCAAGAAGAGATCTCCTCCAGGCCGTGCTCTGTCAGCTTGAAAAATCCTGTCCTGGAGAAAAGCAACACAAGCGGCGCGTAGGTCAAGCCTCTGTGAGCAGAAGCAGCTCCTCCTGTGTCCGAAGGAGCGAGCGCAAGTCCGCTCATCTCGAGCGAGAGCAGAGATCTGGGCTGTGGGACACTCCTCTGCCCAGCCCCGGAGCTGCAGACCTGTCTCCTTTCAGGGGTGGGAAGCCCAGATACAACCCCCCCAAACCAGCTCAGAAGAGCTGTCGGATCACAGGTGCTCTTCCAGCCTCTTTTGGCAAAATTTTCATTGCGTGATTTGACATTTTCTCCCCCCCACCAGGAATCGAATAGAGCAAAGATCCCGACAAACAGCCCTTCGATACCTCCTGAAGAGGCTGGACCTCCTGCCGAACCTTTCGGTTGGACAGCACGGGCGGAGGGAGAGGTTTTCCCCACCCTGAATCCATACGTACTCCTGGTATTTCGGGGAACACACGATAGCGATGGACTCCGGCAGCATCATCTGGTAGGAGCAGTGCGTGTGCAGGTCGACGCTGGAGAGGAAGGCTGTCTGCGTGGGGTGAGTCTGGAACAGAAAAGAGAGGAAATTACGGCAGGGTCGGAGAACGAGTCCAAAGAGACCACATCTGCCAAGAGAAGAGACACGGCTCCTCGGATGGCACAGAGGACGTGGGTTTGGATTGTCCCAAAACATCTGCTGCTCTTTTCTGCTTGGAACGAGAACAGGAGGAGCCAGATCCCAAGGAAAGTCACACTTCGAGGCACAACGCTGTCTTTGCTTTCACGCACACCTCCCTGCAGGGCACTTGACACCTTTCTGAAGTGCAGCAAGCCCCCAGGGGGACGTGAAACCCTGCCAAGACCCTCCAAAATCCAAAATTCCACCCTGACGGCCAAGGGTTGTGTGATCAGACAACCACCACCAGCTCCGGCTCACAGCCAGATTTCACCGTTTAACTCTTGCTGAAAGCTCTTTCCCCTTTTGGTTGTTAGATTTTTTGTTGCCGAGACCAGCAGAAAGGTCAAATTGATTCTAGAGAGTCCCCGAACGTGGCAGAGCCGTCACTGAAGAGTTAAATACCAAAAGCAGACATCCCGCACGTATCAGGCACACGCAGCAGGCATTTATTTGTCAAAGCCTGCGAGGCAGCTGCTGCTTTCGAGAGATTACTCAGCAGCACCAAACGTTTTCCTTGGCACCCATCCGAACTGCCAAAGGCTCCGCGGGGACAGGCGGCAGGGCAGCGCTGGAAGCCAGCGGAGGAATCTGGAACTGGCACATCCCAAGGCAGAGCGGCACACAGCTGGCTGCGAAAAGCTGCGCTACTACGAGGAGGCATCACGGGAGAGGCTCTGCAATGACAGCGGGAGCTCGGGATGCCCTGACCGTACCTCCGGAGGCAGTTTTGTGCTGGATGAAACATGAGCTTCGTGACCAATATCCCATTTTCAAAGGGCTTGGTGCTTTAGGAAGGGATCCAAGCTTAAAATAGGCCTGGATCGCTCCCGCAGAGTCACTACAGGGCGAGTAGTGACTGAAGCAGAATGAGAGGATGCTGCCTGCTCCACGCCGTCTTCTCCAGTAAATCCTCCTCCACCAGCCCCGCTCCACACACCCCTTTCCCTCCTGGCTGAACAAAAGGCCGGGAAGTGAAACAGGAACGAGCCACTCACGTGGATCCAGCCTAGCGTAACGAGGCCGTGCTGATCCTGGATCATGAAGAGCTCCTCCTCATTCTCCGTGTTGCAATAATCGGGGCCTCCGTACTGCTTGGGAACGATGACGTGGGTTATCGTGAACTCGTTCCTCATCTGCGAGGCAGCACAAGGGAGGATGTTACCCACCGGCCACCCCCCGAAGCAGGAAAAGCTGCTGCTGCCCACTGGTGCAAAGGTAATTTCCTAAACTTTGGGAACGCTTTGGGAACTGGGTATTTCTGGATTCATCACGTAGGGGCCCAGCCAGGGGAACAGCAGCTCTGGAAACAAGCCCGTTTCCAGGTCACAGAAATGCTAACTGCAAGTTACTGACACAGGAGTCGCGGGATTTTCCAAGTCTGAGCGTGGCTCACAGCTTTCTATTTCATGTTCTCTGCCGTGCAGAGCACCCACGAGAGCTCCGAGGGGTCCTGGACACCCACCGAAGGGAATCTCTCCACTCACTGGGAGATGAAGCTTCACAGTTAAATAATCACCCAGTGTCTGGAAGCAGCTGGGTTGCAGAAAGTTGCTCCATCAACTTCATTTCAAAACCAACTTCTGCAAGTAAACCAGCCCCACGCGACTCGGGGGAGCCAGGCCGGAGCTGCTAACAGAAACCTGCGCACGCAGAGTCTGTGCGGAGAGAAATAACCGTCTGCAGTTGGTGTTTGCACAGCCTGGTCCTGGTGAGGGTCCTGGTTCACAGCTGGGACGTCTCAGTCCTGCTGGTACCGAGAGGACAAGCCACCAGAGCTGCCTGTCACCGGCAATGTGGGAGTGACAGCCTCTCGTGACAAAAATCAGGGTCCTCTGGCTGTTTTTGAAGCTCTTGCACCTTGACCCCACACCACTCCCCGGGTTTCAATCAGGATGATCACCTTACCAGCTTACCGCAGAGGATCCCACACGTCTCCACGCCCCGGATCGTGTTGGCATCGGCCAGCTGAAGGAATTTCTGGCAGAGCTCTCGAGGGACAATGACCTGGCGAAGGACATCCATGCTTGCATCTGTGGGGAGAATGGGAGCACAGTGAGCAATGGCAGCTGGGGACGCTGGAGAAATGGTCCCTCAGGGCAGTACCTGAAGGGACTAGACTGAAAAAGTTCAGCCTGGAAACATGAACTGCTCTAATATCCTTGGGAGGGCAGTCACAGATGAATGAAGGCACCGTGACACTCCGTAAACCTCTTTTCAAAGCAAGGAAAGAGATACGTAAAGACAGAATGTCAAAGAGCTAGTATTTTGTCAACAAAACTGAAACCACACACAGTTATAAAATGTCATCTAAAATAAGACGTGTCATTGGTCAAGAACCAGTCATTTGGAAATGTCTGAATGGGTATTCTGGAGCCATACTCGGCAGAAGAGGAGAATTGGGTCAGCCTAGCCAGGAACAAAACCCCCATCTCCAACAAGTATTTGCATCTATAAAGCCAAAGAGGCTCCAGCAGACTCCAGAGCAGCAGAGAAACTGGGCTGGGAAAGCATGGGGGGACGATTCCCTAGAGGTGACAGTTCTCCCCAGCCCTGCAAACCTTTATGGGACAACAGGGAGAACATCCAGGGACCTGGGAGGCCAAACCCCCAGAAGGGATGGAGCCACGATCAGGTATCTCCAAGAGCCTCCCAGACAAATCAGCTCCTCAGCCCTGTCTGGCTCAGCCCCAGGAAGGGAGAAGGGCACCCCGAGATGCACTCACTGGTTTCCGTGCTCCCCAAAGCACTTGGTTTCAAAGATCTGTCCACGACAGGAGGTTTGGATGAGACAGTCCCCGCTGACGGACTTGCAGGGTGAACCGGAGAGACGGGAACCTTTGGGATTAAATCAGTCGGGGGCTTTTCCATGCCAGGGATGAGAGGCCCGTCCAGAGACTCCGGACTCGGCTCTGGCTTTCCAAATTCCTGCACTATCTTTAGACGTTCCTTCTCCAGCTCCTGTCTTCGAATCATCTCCTCGAAGGCGTGAAACTGCTCTTGCTCTGCCTGCTGCTGCTTCATCAGCGCTACCCGGTTTCTCTCCTCTTCCAGCTGCTGTTGCAAAGCCAAGTTGCGTGCAAATTCCTCCTCCTCCTCCTTCTGCAAGGACAAATACACCAAGGGACATCAGCAGACAGGGGAACACTAGCCTCCTGCAGACCCTCAGCCATCCCAGAATACTTGTAAAGGTTCTGCAAAAGGTAACAAGCAAACCGCACTCCCTGCAAGGCAGCTTCAGCTCGGAAACCAGAAATTTGCATTTCCAGGTAGGCCAGGGCAGTAAAACTGTTGCTTTACCCTCCCCTCTTCCACAGAAATATAATTCCGGGTTGATTTCCCTCTATCCTGTCTCTAAACTCGCACTTGTCCGCAGTAAAACCGGCTGCGGAGTTTTCTGCTCTGCCCACAGAGCCCCAGATCCTTGCCCACGCTGTTACCAGCCGCCTGCTGAGTTTCTGGGTCATGAGACTACACCTCATGTTGGGACAAAGAGAAAAAACAACCAAGTCACAGTCCCAGCTCAGCCTGCCGCCAGGATGACAAGGAAGAGATGCCGGGACGCCTACAGCAGACTGCAGACAGCAGAGACACGACGGGGACAGCCCTGTGCCGCAGGCGATTAGGCTGGACCCTGCAAAGCTGGGACTACCCCAAGTTCACGTTTCAGGGCACGCGGGGAGCCCTGGAGACCTGCCCGCTTCCAAACCCTCTGCGGCTGAGGGTCTTCTGGGGGAGCACAGGCCTCCGGTCTCCTCTCACTCACCTTCTGCTCCTCGTACTTAGCATAGTCCTTGGCGTACCTCTTTAACAGCTCCGCCTTGAGCTCTTCAGCTCTGGGGAACGCTACTTCCTTCAGTTTCTGCCGGGAGGAAAAACAGCCATGAGCGTGGCAGCCCCAAGAGCTGAGCAGACCCAGAATCAATGGAGGCGTAGAGCCCTGAGGTTATAAACCAGCCGCTTGTCCACAAGGGAGGAAGGGCCGAGCAGCTCCACCACTGCGTGCGGACACGCCGGCAGGCTGCAGACGGGCACAACGGAGCCGGGTGGCACAGACGGCATCACCAGGACTGAGCGAGAGCTTGGGCAGCATTGGCCTTCGCTCTTCTGGTCAGGGTTGGGCCGTGAGGAATCTCCAAGGATCCTCGTGTGCGGCCGTGAGGAATCTCCAAAGATCCTCAAATCCCTTGAGGACCACTGTGTGGAGCATCCAGCCACCACACATAGAAAAGCCACACGGTGCATGAAAAGAAGGGAGGAAAGAAAAAGAAAAGAAACAGGAAAGAAAAGAAAGAAAAGAACAGGAAAGAAAGGACTCTGTGACTCAAGAGAAACTAAACTGGACAATCACAGCAAGCACAACGGGGCAAGAAGAACCCAAACCGTAACCCCCAAGGGGTCAGGACCGCCTGGGCAAGCCGGGGCTTCTCAGCATCCGTGTGGATCATCCCAGAGCCAGGAAAGCCAAGGTCGACGACCGCAAACCATTCCCAACAGCAGCCATTAAAGACTTGGCAACGTCACTTACTTTCACTGTCTCCTTCTTTTCGGGTATGACGGCGGTTTTGTAATCGCGGTGCTGCGGCAGCTTCTCTATGAAGAGCCTGTAAACACAGGAGAGAAAGTGGATTTGTGAACGACAGCAGAAAGGGACAAGTGAAAACCAGTAAGTGACAGTTTGGGGGTACAGAGCATTCGCCTCCAGCACTGTCCCCTTGTTTTGTCACCTCCCTGGGCTCTGTGCTGCCCACAATCAGGACAGTCGTCTCCCTTTCTGGAGGAACTCCTCTGAGCTCTGCAGGGCACTCAGGAGATTCCCTTCACCCCCAGGGAAGCACCTCGCACAGATTTTCCTTCCACCTGGACCCTGGAGATGATCCTCAGGGATAAACAAATTCATGTTGAGCAGAAACATCGATAAGCCGGTCGCAAACACCAAGGACACCAGCAGCGATTCAGGAGGGTCCTTGGGCACCTGCCTACACCTCTGCGAGCATCCAAGGGGATTACACAGCAGCTGAAGGATTCGGCTGACTCAGGGCTCACCCTGTCCTTCCCTACGGAAGAGAAGAAACTGTTTGTGCAAGAGATGGGGAAATTAACTCAGACCTTGAGAAGAGAAAACTTGCAGGTAAGCTAAAAGCAAGTTCATAACCTTCCCAGCTGCTGCCTCGGAAATATTTTGGCTCTGTGGCCCCACCGCCGCAGGAGGTCGGGGCAATATTTCAGGCACCGGTGCTGTTTCTGGGCAGACTGCTGGGAGGGAAATCAAGCCTGAGCTCAACGGAGCTCTGCAGGACAGGGGGGTGAAGACACGGAGAAATTGCATTGCAAGCGCTAGAACAAGGAAAAAGTCCCACAAACATGAGGCAAGACCCTCTGTCTCAGCTCTATGAGGCTCCCCAGGCTTGAGGCATCCCTGATTTATCTCTGCACTCCCCCCGTCCCACGTGAGGACAGGGGAGAGAATTAAAGGGTTAAAGGGNGGTCTTGGGAGAGCGACCACCTGGAGCGAGATGACCCGGAGCCAAAGAGATCCGGAACCAAAAGGGCCGATCTTCCGGAGGGTCCTCACCTCTATCCTGGGCATGACGTGTGTGTTATGGGATAGATCACTGGCCACTCTGGGTCTCAGTCCCGAACCTGAGATCAAATCCTGGGCTGGTCACTGGGGCTGTGCTCCCTCCCAGCTTCTCCGGTCTGCGGAGAGGAGCTGAAAGACCTTGGCAGCCGCGTCAACATCACTGTTACCAGCTTTCTTCTGAGCACAAATCCAGACACAGCCTCTTGCTGGCTACGATGAAGAAAGTTAACTCTGCCTCCACTTAACCCAGGACACCTTGGCTCCTGCAAGCAGAGCTGTGCTCGCTGTCAGCATCCACAGAGCGCAAAAAAACCCCTGCCCTCCTTCGCGGCTCTTTGCTACACTGTTCCAGCACCCAAAGGAGCATGTTCTCCAGCTCCTCTAGAGCAGCCTCGTGCCCAGGCAGAAGGAGGAAGGGTAGGGAGGGCTAAACCACGCCTCAGGGAGCAGCACAAACCAAGCACGCAGGAAAAACCTCAGGGGGGACAGAGTGAGAACGCTCTCCACGCTGAGAAGCCTGTGTGTGCACAGTAAATAAACCCATCTACTTCGAAACCTCAGCCCTTTGGGAAAAGGATTTTTTGCAACCCCGAACGCTCCTGGGTTTCCACAAAGAGCGTGAGGATGCTCTCGCCAGAGACCGGAGGATGAGCAAAACCCCGTCACAGCCCAGAGCCCCGAAGAAGCTGTCGCTCCATCCCAAATGCCCTGCGAGGTCCCTGCTCCCGGCTGGTGGCTGCGAAGTGGGTCACTGTGTCGAGGAGACAAAAACAAGGCTGTGATCGTTGCCAACAGTGAGCAGATTAAAATGGAAGGGATTAATTAAGAAGGATTAAAAGCAGATGCTGGCTTGGGAAGGATGGAAAAAACAGCAGAGACAGCTGGGTTTCCACAAGTCAGGAAAGGGGGGAAAAAAAATGGGCAGAAGGATGCGAGAAGGACGCGGGCAGCCAGAAGAAAAATCTGAGGCAAGCCCAAGAAGCAGCAGGCCGAACAGAGGCAGAGGAAAGGCAGAAACAGCTCACGTTTCCTATCCACAGCCAAGCTGAGGCTTGGCAAGACCAAAAAACTGCAGCTCCCATCACTAGGAGTTTTGGGTTTGTTCAAATCTCTGCCTGCTCCCGAGTCCACGACGAGCAGCAGCTGTTTGGCGCGGAGCAGCCGCACCACAGGCTATTTTTAAGCGCTGCTACGGCACGCACGCCAAGCCGGCAGCTCTCGAGTCCCTCGCAACGCTGCACGCAAACCTCCGGAGCCAATCCTAGCAGCTCACAGACACGCAGGCAAACCAGGAGCCACACCACAGAAAATTATTTTTTTTTTTCCTTTCTTTCTTATTTGGCTCTAGCAAAATCAAACCTAGTGTGCTTGATGGCGACGCAAGGAAAATATCCGCTCAGATCAACGCAGAAGCTGTTCAAGAAGACAAGATGTGTTACAAGGTGATGAGACACATATTAAAAGTTCAGCCTGGTTCTTCTCAGAGACAGCCGTGCTGCCTTCCTGCCCTCCAGTGCAGCACAAGCTGCATTTCCGCACGGAAAGAGAGGTGCTGTGCAGCCAAACCGACCTGCACGAGATCAAGGAGGTGGCTGGAGGCCAAGCGGGGAACTGGCCGCCTCAACGGGAATCTCAGCATGGATCTGTCTTGAGATTACCCCGTGTCCAGCCAAGCTTGTCTCTGAATCGAAGGCTCTCCAAAACGGATCTCACAGTGTAATTCAGGTCTTGAGATCAGCCTTGGGAGCACTGCACAAAGGAATAAAGAGAAATCCGGCTTCCTAAAGCCATGCAGAGTCACTCCCACTGAACACGCCCAGCTAAGAGCGTCTCCGGTATCCCTCAGGGTGGGAGAACTCCCCTTCCCGAAGGCTGGAGCACTGGGGGAAGAATTCAGGGGAGAGCAGAGCAAGTCCCATGAGAGGCTTCAATTACCTCTAATTACCCCCAGCTCTCGCCTTCTGGATCTTCTTCCCCTTGGGGAATGTCATCTAGAAAATCTTACATCAAGCCTGCTGCTTGAGGTACAGCTTCACATCTTTGTTTAAAGAAATGAGACAGTGACACAAAGTTCCTATCTTTGGACAATCCAGGGCAGAAGTTCATCATTCAGCACCAAGGGAAAGTTTTTTCACCTCCCTGGCAGCCCAGCAGCCAGGCTAACGTAAATGCCACGAGCACTGGAGAGAAAACACGCCCAGGGACCCATCATCGCTGTAATGAAACGGCAAAGGTGCTTTTAGTTCATTTGTTTAGTTCAAGAGTTTCTCCTTTGACCCCGGCTACGTAACCAGCTTGGAAAGCTTCCCGAGGGTTTTACACTTCCCAGCTCCCCGTGCAGCCTCCCGGGGCACTCGCTGCGATGCCCATAAAAGCTCAGGAAGTGCGAGGCAGGAAGATATGCTAAGCAGAGAAAAATGCGTTGGATTGAAGGGGCAGGGAGAGAAAATACCCACGGAAATGCCAACCACGGCCCGGATAAGCGGGTAGCGTGGGCACAGCAGAGAGCACACCAGAACGGCACTGGGCGAAAGCGCGAGGGTAGGCTTGCCGCCAAAAATCCTCCAGGAACAGGGCACATTGGGATATTTTCTGAGGATCAACGTTTTCAGCCCTTTAAACGCCGCCAGGCACAGCTCCACAGAGGCAGATGTTTGCTCTGCTCGTACTCGGGGCTGCTCAGACACAAGCCAGACCTGCCAGCACGTCACCGCGTTAGCACGGCGTACGCTCCAGCTCGGCAGGCGCAGCACCGGGGTTTTAGACCCAAAATGGCTCGTTTCTGGGCGGCTGCGGAGATGACGACAAGAATACGCGGCTCTGCTCTTGTCTACACGGAATGTAGACCCCACTGGCTGCAGACCCAGCAGCTGGAACACCAAACAGGGTGTCGGCTGGATTTATAAATGATCTGGGGCTCTCTAGAGGGGTGCTCAGTACCCAGAAACTCGCCAGTTGATTGGAATCAGGTTTTTTGGACCCAAAACTCTTCCTCACATCCTTCCTGAGAAGGGTTTGGGTGTGTGCGTGTGTGTTTGGGGGGAAGGATTTGGTTCTTTGGACCCACAACTCTTCCCCATGTCTCTCCTGAGAAGGGTTTGGGTGTATGTGTGCATGTTTGGGGGGAGGGATTATCTTCTGAAATTTAAAACGAAACCTACAACTGGTCCCTGCACCTGAAAAAGGAACTCGCTGCCTGTTGCAAAAGGCTTAAATGTAAAGCAGGCTTCTCCTCCAAAGCCAGTTTATTAGAGAAACTACCAACCAGGCCAGATCCTTTCCACAGATACCTGATACTGAGATCCCCGACCATGGATCCTTGCCAATCTGTACGAGGTCACGGCCAGCCTAGCGACAATTGAGGCCAATCTGGCCACTCTGTGGTGATAAAACACCAGGAAGCTTCGACAGGGAGCCAAAACCTCCCTCCTGCTGGCAGGAGCCTCCACGAGCAGAGGGATACGAGATCAGCCTGGTTTCAAAGGGAACTTTTACAAACCTCCTGCAAAGATGTGAGCGGCAGTTGTGGGTTTGTGCCTCATGCCTTTACGACATCTCCCGGTCAGTCTGACCAGCTGTACGCTCACCTCTGCGGTGACCGGACTGTGAAAGGAGCAGAGCTCTGGACAGAACCCAGTTCTTCCAGCTCAGCAAGGCCTCGGTTTCAACACGCTCAAAATAGACGACACCAAACCCACAACCCCTCGTAGCGACACGAATTACTTGCAAACGAAGCGACACGGCTCTTACGTGATGTATTTGTTGTACAAAATAAAGGCACGCTCGATATTGCCTTCCTCCGAGTAAATGGTCGCCATGCGGAGGATTTCCACTCCGGAGCGGTAGTAGCGTCGCGGTGGGATGTCCTCGTTCACTTCCACGCTGCTTCCCATCTGGATCAGCCTTCGGACTCGCTCCTCCGGCGGGAGGCTGGCGTTGGCGTGGTCGGGCATAACGACACGCATCCAAGCTGCCAGGGGGCTGATGAACTCTGTGGTGGGAGGAAAGCCAAGTGCATCAAAACCCGTGCAAACCAGGTAATTCCTCTGGTTTTCTCAGGATTGGATTTCCTCAACAGAAATCACCCCCCCTCAGCAGAAAAGTGTTTAATACAATGGCTTCCCTCGGTCCTGAAGGAGGAATTTGGGAGAAGCCCAGCTCGTTTTGGACACAGTGCTTCGATATTCACCTTTATGACCTTAAAGGCAGCCAGGAATTCAAGATCAGTCCTCGGTAATTGATTTCAGACTAGGGTTTGACCCACCCAAATCCCACCCAGAGCAGCATTTCCTTCCCAGTTGTCTCAATGCACAACAAAACCAGTGCTGGTCACCAGTTTGGGGTGAGACAGCCAAAGCGTTTCACATGGGCTCGAGCAGAAGCGGCTTTATGCGGGGTTTCGACACAGCAGCGTTCACCGTTTCGCTCACACAGCACTGAGACAAGGACGGGGTTGGAGGCTGTCCTTTCCAGCCACTGCTGCTCAGCAGATCCGTCCCTTCCCAACAAGCTCAATCCCAAATTGCTCTCGCCCGGGCACAGTCCCTGTCTCCCCCATGCTGCGGGAGGCACACCCGTCACCCCAGGAATGCACCTCAACCTGATCCGTGTGTCTCTGCCTCCCGCTTGGCTCCGACAAACCCCTTCTCTCACCCACAGCACGAACTAATCTTTTTGAAGCTGAGAAAGCCCCGAGACTGTTTGAGGGCAGCAAGCCCCAAACCCCTCTGCAATGTTCTTCCCCCTACAAAAAAAAAAAAAAAAAATCCAACACATTTTTCCCCTGGAAAAGCCACCCCAGACCATTGTAAGGGTTAAACTCTCTATGAAACCGCAGTGCTGAGTCCAGAACACCTTGAAAGTGACTGCCACATGCACAACTTCACGATTTACTGCAGCTCTTTCCTAAACAGGGGAACGGTCCTGAGCTGAGCTAAGCACCACCTGGGGATCCCGAGCGGCAGAGGAGTTCCCTTTCTGGGGTTACCCCGGAGCAAAAGCCCCTTTTAAAGGCAAAAAGGCCCCTATTCCCAGCCTGCACCCCGGAGGGGCTGCCACGGGCCTCTTGCCCTAGATAAGGGCTGTGGGATTGGGCCCTGCTGGAGGCTGCCCTGCCGAAGCGCTCACTTACGGGGTGTGCCAGAGCCACAGCTCAGAGCGGGCTTCAGCTTCTCCTCCTCACTGCTGCTTCTACCAGGGAGGGGGGCTCAGTTTGCCCCCCCAAGCCAGAGCTATCGATCACCTGCCCAAACCAGAGCTCCCCTGGCAAGTCCCACAGTCCTTCTCCCCCATGAGAGACTAAATACCACTCACACACCATAACTCCCAGTGCCCCCAACACAGAGCTCCCCCTCTAATTCCCACAGCACCCCTCAGGAGAAAGAAACTGCCCAAACCACACTCCCCCCACCCGAGCTGCCAGCCCTCAAACTACAGCCCCCCCCCAACCATTATCCACCGAGACAGAGCCCCTCCCTCCCCAGAGCCAGCACTCCCCCCTGCCCTTCCCCTGCAAGGGAGAGGAGAGGAGCCCCCCAGGACTGCCTGTCCCCCCCCAGGACTGCCCGTCCCCCCCAGGACAGCCTCCCCCTGCAAGGGAGAGGGGAGGAGCCCCCCAGAACTGCCTGTCCCCCCCCAGGACAGCCTCCCCCTGCAAGGGAGAGGGGACGAGCCCCCCCAGGACTGCCCGTCCCCCCCAGAACAGCCTCCCCCTGCCCTTCCCCTCTGACAAAGAGCAGAGGATCTCCCAACCAAAGCCCTCAGGGGCTCCCACTCCCCCAAAAACAGACCAAGAGGAGCCCCAAACCTTTCCAAGGGGCTCCCCGCTTTCCCAAGAGGAAATATCCCCACAGCCAGAGCTCCCCTGAGCGGAGCCCCGCGAAGGGAACCCCGATACGAGCCCCCGCCCCAACCGGAGCCCTCCAGGCCCAGCTGCCTGGAAGCGACTCCCCCGACCGGCGCCCCAGCACCCCAAGCCGCCTCCCCCTCCCTCACCCCGGCCCCTCCAGCGAGGAAGAGGCCCCCCGGAGCCCCAGCGCCCGGGCCCGGCCCTGACCTGCCGCCGGGAGGACGCCGCCACCCGCCGCCTCCCCTCAGCGCTTCCGGGTTGTCGCCGAAACGCCGATAACCCCTCCCCACCTCGCTGTCAACAGCCAATCAGGAGCCGCGGAAACATCCGGGCACACCGTAACCCCCTCCGGGCTGCCGCTTCTTTTCCCCTAGCGGTGAGCGGGGCGTCGTGACGTCAGGGAGCGGCTCCGAGCCTTAAAGGGGCCGCTCCCTTCCCGGCCGCGCAGCCGAAAACACCCCATTTCACCCCAAAACCGGGCCAGCGCCCACCGCCCAACAACCGGAACCGAAGCGCGGCTGCAGCAGGGCTCGACAGGCCCAGGCAGGGGGAAAGAACCGCTCCAGAGCCAGGGCTGGAGGTTTGCAGAAATTTACTTTAGCAAAAAGCGGGTGAAAATGTAAAAAACGCAGAGTCATCGGGTTTGAGGTTAAATCCTATTTCTTGTGATATATGAAGGAAATGAAGGAAAAGCCCTTTTTGTTGAAGGCTCAACGGCTGCTCCTGAGGACGTAATTCCAGCTCCGCTCAGCTCCGCGTTTATTCCCCGCAGCTCTCGAGGAGCGGAGCCACGCCGCCGGCACGACCAACGCTGAAAAAGTTCCATGAGATTTGTAAAAGTAGCAAGAGGAGGGGAAGAAAAAAGACAAAGAGGAAAAATGGGGGAAAAAAAAGAGGAAAAATGGGGAAAAAAGGAGGAAAAAGGGGGAAAAAAAGGAGGAAAAGTGGGGAAAAAAGAGAGGAAAAAG
>VZTO01012323.1:74284-92145 GCA_013400615.1 Syrrhaptes paradoxus
ATCACCGACCCCCGTACCGGCATCACCGCCCAGTCCCGGCATCACCGCCCCGGTACCAGCATCACTGTCCCAGTACCGGCATCACCGCCCCAGTACCAGCATCACCGTGATGCCAGTACTGGTACTTGGAAGATGATACTGGTACTGGGGCAGTGATGCTGGTTCTGGTACTGGGGCGGTGATGCCAGTACTGGGGTGATGGTGCTGGTTCTGGTACTGGGAAGGTGATACTGGTTCTGGTACTGGGGTGGTGATACTGGTACTGGGATGGCAATGCTGTCACTGGGATGGTGATGCTGGTGCTGGGGCAGTGACATTGGTTCTGGTTTTGGGGCAAAACAACCCCCAAAGGACCCCCAACCCCAAAAACACCTCCTCAAAAAAATCTAATCACCGGGATGGAAAATTGTTGGCATGGAAAACCAGCATGGGGATGGGAAACCATCATCACCATCACCATCCCAGTACCGGTGTGGGCGGCTGGGTCAGACGCCTATACATATGGATGTGTTCCCTGTGCGGAATCACTTTTCCCACTCCACGCTTTCCTGGCTCGGGGAGTTTTATCCCGGGACAAGGACCCAGCCAAGCTGGAGCCGGATTTTCTAGTCCCCGTTCTCATTCCCAACAGGGTGCTGGGGAGCATCTGGGGAGCAGCACCCTGTTCCCAGTCTGGCAAGATGCTCCCAGCATCTCCAACTGGGAGGAAACCCCCCAACCCCCAGGGATCAGCGCCAATGCCGGGAGGACACGGGTGTCAGCAGCGGGCGATGGGGAAGGGCCGGCTTGACTTGCCCGCCCGAGTGGGGGGCCTGGCTCTCGGGGTGCCCCACGGCCATCTGGGCACCCCAGGGCTGCTCCCCCCGCGCTGGGAAAATCAAGTTGAGCCTCCCTCGTTTGCAGGAACCCTGTAATTAGCGCTGGGCCCATGTTGGCGAGCAGGATGCGGCCCTGGGAAGGAGCCGTGGGTGCCTTGGGGTGTGAGGTGGGGACCGGCTGAGCCCGGAAAACTCAGCTCACTGCTGGTGGGCGAGCAGGCGGGGTTCACCCTCCATCTCCGTGTGTTCCCCCTGTTTTCCCTTCTCCGTCCCATCCAGACGCTCGTGGTGGTCCCCAGGGCTCTGTTTTTTTTTGCAAAGGGTCCCACGGGGACACCGTCTGCAGGATTCCCCCCACCAAGAGCTTTTCCACCCTCCCAAGCTCTCCCCAAATCCCCCATCCCTCCTTCCAAGGTGGCTGTGATGGGGACCATCACCCTCCAGCCCAAAGATAAGGGGGTTCACCCCCACAAAATCCCAGGGAGGGGCTTTGTCACCCTTTCTGTGACCATGGGGACCCAGCGGCGGTGACTCAGGGGTGCCGGAGATGTTGTGAAACAAGCCTGGGATGATCTGGGGAGACGCCTCCAACACAACCCTGCCAAACCCAGCCACCCCGGGGAGCCCGGCGGCGGGGGAACAAGCCACGGCAGCGTCTGGGCTTTGCGCGGTGGCGGCCAACCCGTCAGGCAGGTTTCCCCGAAGCCGAGCCGGAGAAATCCATCCGGGATCGGGCATGTCCCTCCGCCCGCTCGCAGGCTGACGGAGCCCCCCCGGCTCTCTCCTCGCCGCCGAAGCCATGCGGGCGGCAGGGTTGCTGCTGGCTTGGGTATTGCTACGTCCCGCCGGCACCCAGCAATGTCACCCGGCCGGCCCCAGCGGCGTTCTCCGTTTCACCGACAGGCACGCTGAGATTCGGGTGCCGGCGCTGCACCGCGTCCCCAGCTCGCTCGATCCCCTCTACGGCCTCGTCCGGCGCTGCCTGGATCTCATCCAGCAAAACCCCCTGCCCACAGGTGAGCCGGGGAGCCGGGACCCCTCCGCCATGGGTGCCAGGACCCCACTGCCATGGGTGCCAGGACCGCTCCGCCATGGGTGCCAGGACCCCACCACCATGGGTGCCAGGACCCCACTGCCATGGGTGGGACCCCACTGCCATGGGTGCCAGGTCCCAACAGCCACAGGTGCTGGGTCCCCACTGCCATGGGTGCTGGGTCCCCACCTCCATGGGTGCCACACCCCACCGCCATGGGTGGTGGGATCCCACTGCCACGGGTGCCGGGTCCCCACTGCCACGGGTGGGATCTCACCTCCATGGGTGCCAGGACCCCACTGCCATGGGTGGTGGGACCCCACGGCCACCGGTGCCAGGACCCCACTGCCACGCGTGCCAGGTCCCAACAGCCACGGGTGCTGGGTCCCCACCTCCATGGGTGCCAGGACCCCACTCCACGGGTGGCGGATCCCCACCGTGATGGGTGCTGGGACCACCAGAATTTTACCGTCTGTAATTTCTGCATCCAGAGCTGCTCCGGGGTGCTGCCTCCATCCTGGCCCTGCTGCCCCAGGGAGGGTTTGGGGTGCATCAGGTGGGACCTCTTTTACTGGGGGGGGGGGTAACAATTTTGTTTTTGCAGAGCTGCTCAGGGTGGCTTTGAACGATCCCGGCTCAGTGCGGACGTCGCAGGTGAGCCAGGATTTGAGGTGTGGGGTCCCCCAGGGATGTCACCCACCCAAGATTGGGCACCTGAGCCCATGGTGTACCCCAAAATCTGGGTGCATCGGTGCCGATGGGGCTCTTCCTCTGACATAGGTGGTGCAGTATGAGCTGGGCTATGTCGTCTGCGCCGTGGTGGCCCTGCTCTTCACCGTGGCCGTGCCGGTGGCCGGGATGTGCTTCTGCTATTGCCGGAGCCGGCGGCGGTGTGGGGGCCGGCTGCGTGCCCACCGGCGCTCGCTGGGCTGCCGGCGTCACTGCCTGCTGCTCTGCCTGTCCCTCACCTCCCTCGTCATCCTGTGAGTCCCAGGGTGGGGGCAACTGTGTCCCATGGGGAGGGGGCTGGGATGTCCTACTGGGTAGCCCCATCACCGCCCGCTCGTCCCCGGCAGGATCAGCGTCGTCTGCGCCTTCGTCACCAGCCAGCGGGTGAAGGGACAGATGGAGCTGGGGCTGGGGGCCGTGCCAGCCACCCTGCGCACCCTCCGGCAGCACATTGCCAACGTCCCGCAGGTGGGTCCTCGCGCAGTGTTCCCCCTTCCAGGGCGGGGTGCAGCCCAGGGATGGCCGCGTTTCCCCGCCGGAGCAGTCTGGGAGGCGAGAGGAGGTGGCGTGGCTGCATAAAAAAAAATATTTTGAATGTCAACGTGGGGCTTCCTTCCCTCCCGGCGACTTCTACTCCTGACCGACCGGCTCCTCTCTCCTGGCAGGGGGTGCAGATGGTGGTAGACCAGTTTGACGTGCCCCGACAGCAGATAATCTCCGATCTGGCTGGTAAGCACCGCACTGGGAACCGACGGACACAGTCCCAAGCTTCCCACCAAGATGAGATGCTGACAGGGTGCCCGATGCCTCTTGCAGGGCTCAGCCGGAGCGTGGGGCTCTCCATCCACGCGCAGCTGAAGGCGATGACCTACGCGGCTCTGGCGGACCTGCAGGACAGGGCTGGAGGTACAGCCGAGCGCGGCTCTCCCTCGGGGCCGGTACCGAAGCCTCGCCGGAGAGCCGGGGCAGCCGAGCGGAGCAGCGTGAACTAGCCCTGGGCTTTCTCTTTAAGACCTACAGACCTCGCTGCACCATTTACAGATTCTCGACAAGACGGTGCGGGCGCTGGCATCGGCACGGGCCGAGCTGGAACCGGCGTTGCGGGAACGGCGGCGGCTCGTGGTCGCGTTGCTGGATGACCCGCGCTGCACCTCCTGCGCCAGTGTCCTGGGCAGGGCACAGAGCCTGGAGCTGGGTGCTGACTACGGCAAGGTAAGATGGGGTGCTGGACCCCCCACCACCCCCTTTTCTGGCAGCCCCAAGGCTCACGGGTTTTTTCTTCCACCCCAAGGTGCCATCAGTGGAGAAGGTTTTGAAGGCGCTGGCCGGTCTGCCCCGGAGCGACTTTGCGGAGATGATTCGCCAGGTTGGGGGGGTTGGGGTGCAGTAAGGGGGGTCTGGTGACCATGGGCAACCCCATCCAGGCTGCTCAGCACCCCCTCTTTCCTCGCAGGGCAATGGCACCTTCAATTCCATCCCGGAGCTGGCCGTGGAGAGGATGGCGCGCGTCATCCAGGGTGAGTGGGGCGACCGGATCGAGCGGGGACACCCTGCATGGGGTAAATCCCAATTTGGGGACATAGGGTGGGACACAGGGACCATCCACCCCTCCAGCATGGCCTTGTCCCCGCAGATCTCCGGGACGATGTGGCCCGTGTGACGGAGAAGGTGCAGTCCATCGCCGACAGCTTCCCCCTCTCCGACTACACGCGGCCCGTCAGCGAAGCCCTGGTGAAGGTGGAGGACAGGAGCCAGCCGTACCTGCGGGAGGTGCAGCGCTTCGAGCAGTACAGGTGACACCAGGGACCGTGAGGGGGTGCAGGGGGTGCAGCAGGAGACCCCTCCAAGCCCCAGCTGGTGCATCAGCCCCGTATCTCGAGCCTGCTGCTCTTTCCTCCAGGTGGATCGCAGGCACGGTGCTGTGCTCCATCATCCTCCTCATCCTCATCTGCAACGTGACGGGGATGGCCCTGGGGTCGTACGGGCTCTCCAAGCGGGAGGATCCGAGCGACTACGAGTGCCGAGGAGAAGCTGGTGCCAAGTTTCTCCTGCTGTGAGCATCTCTCCGGGTGCTGGCAGTGGGCTGTTGCCATCTTACACCCCCCCCAAAAAAGAGGGGCAAAGCCAAGGGAGGGACTGGGACCTGGCCGAGTGGAAAAGCTTTTGAAGCCGCCGCCTGCGCCAGCGGGTTTGGGAGAAGCCGCTCCTCCCTGGAATCTGGCAGCTCCTGCACCCCGGCCCCGCTGCCCGGCACACCCCGCTCCCGCGGGCCCTTCCCAGGCGTGCCTGGGCGCAGGAGGGAGCCGCGGGGCTGCAGCCGGCCGGGCAGGTCCCCACAAGACTTTCTGCCTGCTCGGCTCTGCAAAGCTGCCGCCAGCACCTCCTCCTTTCCCTCTTTTCAGCGGAGTGGGCCTGGCTTTCCTGTTCTCCTGGCTCCTCATCCTCCTGGTTTTCGCCACTTTCCTGGTTGGGGGCAACATCCAGACGCTGGTTTGCAGAAATTGGGTCAACCAGGAGATTTATAAGGTGGGTGGCCACTCATCGCCCCATAAACCTCTGCCTACATCCACCAAACTTCCTCCAAATGCTCCGTGTCCTCCCCTTAAACCCATCTGGAAAAGCTCCATCCTAAAAGAGAAGATTAAATTTAGGATTAGGTCCTTGGATTTGCATCAGCAGCAGGGAATTGCCCTTGTGCTGTTAATTTGCTTGAGGCGACGAGGCTCCTACCTGCAGAACTCCTGTCCTCTGGTCCTTTGGGGATCCCTGGGGTGCTTGGGGCTGGCAGCAGGGTTGGGAATGGGATCAGAGCTCATCCCATGGCCGTGCATGTGTAGGCAGGTCCCTGCACGGGACTGTCCGCTGCTTCCTCTCCAAACATCACTTGGTGAGGCTCTGCAACGGGGATCAGACAAAGAAAGCCAAGGTTGGCTCTGGCTGGGATGGGGTACCCCCAGGATGCACTTGTGAGGGCAGAGCACCCCCAAAGTCATTGCTGGGAGTGCCTGTGCCTGACCCTGCCCCTTTTTTTCCCCTCCTGTTTGGCCCAGTTCATTGACACCCCTGGGAACCTGCCTCCATCCATGAACATCACCCGCCAGCTCAACCTCAGGAGGGACTCCAACCTCAGTGCCACGTACCGGTGGGTGTCACAGGAGCCCACCTCTGTCCCTGTACATCAGAGGGTGAATTTGGGGACATGCCACCAACGTCCCTTTGCCTTCCAGGGAGTGCAAGAGCGGCGCGGGGCTATGGGAGGTGCTGCAGCTCGAGAGGTCCTACGACCTGGATGAGCATCTAAAAACCCCCAAGGTGAGGGCTGGCTCCAGCCAAGAGCTTCTGGTAACGGTGCAGGGATGCGTGAGCTTTACTGGTGTTACTGGGATTGGAGGTGCATGGCCCCAGCACCACAGCATCCCCCTCGTCTCGTCCCCGCAGTACACAGCTGATTTCCAAAAACGCCTGGGCGACTTCATGGCACGCCTGGGAGACGTGCGGCTCCTCCGCAGCGAGGGCAGGCAGGACCTGGAGACCTTCGCCCGCAGCGGCGTGGACGAGGTGGACTACGGGCGTTTCCAGGAGGAGGTGAGGGGATGCTTGTGGTCCTCGCTGCGGCGGGAAGGATGTGGCCCAGCCACACTGGGGTTGGCTTCCAAAGCTGGATTTCAGGCAGCTGCCAGCTCCATCTTCCCCCAGATGAAGAACCCCGTGGTGCAGACCAGCCTCCCCGGCTTGGCGAGGAGCCTTGAGGGGCTGCAGAAGATGCAGGTGAGCAGCAGGGCAGGCGGTGGGGCTGCCTGCGTGCCTGTGGGGATGTTCTCACCCTGCTGTCCCCTCCGCAGAGGAATAGCACGGTGGCAGGACGGCTGGCCACCGAAGCCCGGGCCCTGTGGCAGATGCAAAACTCCACGGTGCAATCACAGGAGGCTCTGGTGGTGAGTCCGTGCTGGGCTGGTGGCTCGTGGTGCTGCCGGCATTTGCCCGGTGGTGTCCCCATGAAAGGGGTGAAGAAACTTTTGCACTGTTCTCACTTCCCTCTCCCGCAGGCAAAGCTGGGGGAAAGCGTCCAGTTCCTCTCCCGCTTGGCACCGCACCTCCAGGTACTTGCACGGTTTCTTTCAGCTCTGGACAAAGAGGTGCTGCCCTATGGGACCCACCTGCCAGGGCCCCAAAAAGCCAGTTACAGGGTGATGGAGAGCGAGGAAAAATGCCGTCTGGGGAGGATTGGTTTCCTTTAGTAATGAGAATTGCTGCTGAACTCCCCCTGCAGCGCTCAGGGCAGTTCAGCATCCCCGGCAGAGCTGTCCCACCGTGTTTCATCTCGCCTGATCCCTGCCAGGGGCTTTCTTTGCTCGGGGCAGGTCCCTCTTTCCCTGCCCTCTGGCAACCAGACCCAATTCCAAGCTTGGCACGTGCACGGTGCTGCACGTCCTGCTGCCGGCACCCCCAGGGCACCCATCCTGCTGCTCGGTGCTCTAAGGGTGTTCTGCCCTTCCCGTGCTTCCCCAGGAGCGGGTGAAGAACACACTGGCCACCACGGCCTCGGTGGAAGCCCGGCTGCCTGCGCAAGCCCAGCAGATCCTCCGGCAGGTGAGCTGGGGCTGGATTAGCCCTCAGGGGGTACAAAATTCCCCACAGCCAAAACAAAACAGTGAGAACGGGGCACTGCAAGAGGGGAAGGGGCACCTGAAGCTTTCAGCCCTCGTTTCCAAGCCCGACATCAGCTGGAGCGGGGCTGAAGCGGGGCTGGGAAGCGCGGCGCCTGCCCTCCATGCTGCCTTCCCTCTGCCCAGGAGATCGGCTGCTTCACGAGGAAGGAGCTGCGGTACTTCGCGCAGTACCTGAACTGGGTCGGGCAGACGGTAGGTGCTTTGCTTTTGATGGAGGAGGATTCTTTGGGGTCAGGACCCCCTGTGGACCCTGTGCGCAAGCCCCTTGAAGCAGCAAAATGCATCCCCCCGCGCCAGGAGTGGGTTTACGTCTTGTCTCCGGTTCTTTTTCCAGCTGAGGGAGGATGTGGCTTCGTGCCAGCCGCTCGCCACAGCCCTGGACAACGGGCGGGTGATCCTGTGCGACCGCATCGCTGACCCCTGGGTAAGGACCCCGTCCCCGTCCCTGCGCGGGGGTCAGGCAGGGACCAAGGCGGTGCAGCATCCCGCCACCAGCCAGCATGAATCTGGGGCAGCCGGCTCCAACAGCAGCCCCGACACCCCAATGACCAGCCACCGCAAGGCTCCCCAAACCCCTCCAGAGCCTGGGGTCCCGCACGGCTGAGCGGGGACCCCCATGCTCTCTTCCTGCAGAATGCTTTCTGGTTCAGCCTGGGGTGCTGCACCTTCTTCCTCATCCCCAACATTATCTTCGCCGTCAGGCTCACCAAACACTTCCGCCCCATCCGCAACCGGCTCATGTAAGCAGGGGGCATGGGGCGGGCAGGCTGGGGTGGGAGGACGCAGGGAGGGGAGACGGGGGCTCCTCCTTGACCTCCCGGTGTTTTCTCCTTCTCTTTTCACAGCTCTACAGGGTCAGAGGAGACCTGTCCCTTCCACATCCCCCGTGTCACGGCTCTCAAGCTCTAGGATGGGGGTTTGCCGGCTGCGACAGCCCGCCCTGCACCCCAGGAGCTCCCGTCAGACTTATCAGGGCTCCACGTCCCTCCGGGGCCTCGCAGGGCTCTGACATTTCTTCCTCCGTGTCCTTCAGGGTCCGAGCATCCTTCCCGGGCGCAGGGCACTCGACTCCACGCTCTGTGGAGCTCTGGGTCCCTCCAGCGCCTCTTCCTCGGCCATCTCTGGGGTCTGAGCGCCCGTCAGGGGGGCTCCCAGAGCCTGGCTGAGCCGGGTGAGGGGAAGGATCCCCAGAGCTCCCACGAAACGCCGACACACCCCTCGCAGACCCCGCGGGGACGACACCCGAGCAGTGGGCACATTAAAGTCCTCTCCACCCACACCCGCCATCGCCTGCTTTGTTTCACAGCTGCCATCTCCCCTGTTCCCCACAAGAGGAAGACCATGGCCGAGGGGACTCCAGGGCTGAGGGGAGGCCAGGGCCGGGGGGTGCTGGAGGAGGCCCCAGCAGGGCGGCTGAGGGACCAGTGGGGCGAGGCAGGCTGCGGGGCTGCTGGGGCTGAGGGGAGGCCAGGGCCGGGGGGTGCTGGAGGAGGCCCCAGCATGGCAGCTGAGGGACCACTGGGGCCAGGCAGGCTCCAGGCCTGCTGGGGCTGAGGGGAGGCCATGGCTGGAGGGACTGTGGGGCTGGGAGAGTCCCCCGGGGTGATGGCTGAGGGGCCGCCAGGAGGGAGGGCTCCAGGGTCTTGGGGGAGCTCCGAGACTGAGCCCTGAGGAGGCAGCTGGAGACCCCCATCTCCATCCCCCCAGCACACATAACCCCACTCCCATGGCAGGGCTGGGAGGCCTCCTGGCCCTCAGGTGCTGTTAATTAGAGCTTAATTAGAGGGGGGGTCTCAGGGTCAGTGCTGCAGGTGAAGGGGGGGTACCTTGCGGGTACATCTACAAAACTTCCCCCCAACCAAGAAAGGCCAGGCAGGGCCTTTGCCTCCCAGTTTATAGCATCGATGGCTTTACGGTGTAAAACGTCTGCTTTTAATTCATAACCTCCATCCCCTGATCTCAAAGCCCTTTGTCCGACCAACAAATGATTTATAAAATCTCTCCGGGAGCCAGCAGATCAGGCCCTTCCAAGCGAAGGAGGATTTCCCGGTATTTCCCCCACCGAAAGACTCTCTGTTTGCTCACCGACAGAGAAATACCCCGGTTTTATGCATTATTAAAAGGCCATTGCTACCCACAGCCAGCAATAATGGCTAAACCACCTGTTTTATGCATTATTTAGGTTATTGCTGCCCAGAGCCAGCTGGTTTTCTGCAGGATTTGCCTGCAGAGGTCACCACTGCAAAGGCTTCTTAAGAAAGGGATTTGGGGAGCTGGAGCCCAAAGGAGTTTTTCTGCAGGAACCCCCATGCCCGGGGATGTCCTCAGCCCATCTAGAAACTATCCGGTAGTGTCATCTACAAAAAAATCACCTTTAAGATGGAATGGTTTGGGTTAGAGGAAGGTGGGTGGTGGGGAGAGGCAGGGGTGTGCAGAAGTGATGTGGGTACCTGGGGTTCGATCAAGAAAAGTAGGTTCATGACTCTTCTGCTACAAGCTGGGCGTGTTTTGAAGGCTTACAATCATGAAATTCGAAGATAATGAAAAGGGAAGGTCTGCCTCATTTTTATAAGCCCCTCTCAACAGCAGTACTACATTTTAACCGAAGTAATATCCCCTGTCTGGGGCAGCAGGGCAAAGAGATAATCTGCTCTAAACAGTAACACAAATGCAAAAAGAAGACACAGATTTGCAAACAAACGAGCTGAATTCGGCTGGCTGGTCTTCCTAAATTTGTTTCTTGTACTTGGGTCACAATAAACAACAGATAAGCACACGGATAAGTGATGAATAACAGAGGAATTCACCCCAAACTAGAAACATATTATAAATACGGGTGGGCACCGCTGCCATACCTCTGCTCCCTGCCTGAGGAGTGGATGGAGTAAAAACATGAGCAGTTGCATCTCTGAGTTAATAGTAAATCACCAATGAATAATCCAGAAAATTGTTCTAAACCAACTGAAGGGCACTTTACTTCTTAGAGAAAAAAAAAAAAAAAAAGAAAGAGGACAAGCTGGAGAACCCACAGCAGGCGCACGGTTTATGATTAACCTCCAATCCCTCCCCAAAGGGATCCCCAGCACACCTTCCCTCTGCTTGATTACTGGTATTGATAAATTAAAGATAGAAATTAGCTCATTTCTAGCTCCCGGATGTGGTGGGGCTTTTTTTCTTTTTGTTTGGTTTTGGTTTTTTTTTTGGGTTTTTTTTTTTTTTTTTTTTTTTTTTTTTTTTTTTTTTTTTTTTTTTGAAACATGAGTATATATCTTTTCCATCACAGGTTTTTTTTTAATCTCAGCTTATCTGGGATCCGTGTTCTGTGCACTTATAAGGACTTGACTAAACTGATGCTGATCAAACCACTTCCCTTCTCAGATCCTCCTCTCTTGAAATTCAACTCCTGCGACACATCACCCGGCACACCTTCCTCGTGCCTCCCGATCCCGGGAAGCGTCTATAATTAGTATATAGAAGATCAATAATTCAAAGGGCTGGAGGGCAGCAGCATTGTCAGCTCTGCTCAGACCAGGTGCGCTTCCCCACCAACGCCTATTTCAAGACATGAATCGCTCTTCTCTATTCCCGGAACTAAGGAGAAATACAGGAAAAGCATTTGCAGCCAATTCTGCCACAATCAGCCTATTTCTAGAGTTAAACAGCACCCAGGTTTACCATTGTTATTTCATTTCCCCCTTTTTTTTTTCTCCCCATTTTTCAAGGGAAGCCAACCTCCTCCTTTTTTTCTCCAGAAAAAGGATCTGTGACCTTTTCCGTCTGTTTTTCTCATCATTCCCTAAAAGCAGCTCAGAAAGCTGAGATCCAAAACAGCTGCTATGCAGAGTTGGTCAGAACTTTGTTCCCATCCCAGTCCCCAAAATATTCATTTTAAAGCTCCTCGTGCAGGAGAGCTCCAATGATTAGAATGAGGAAGCAATAAAACCCCAATTCTCAGCTTTATTTCATGTAATCTCAGCCAAGGAGCTGATGTAATTGTATCAAACTTTCCTTTTTTTTTTTTTTTTTTTTTTTTTTTTTTTTTTTTTTTTTTTTTTTTTTTTTTTTTTTTTTTTTTTTTTTTCTTTTTTGTTTTTTTTTTTTTTAAACTAATTTCTCTGTTTTTTTTTTTTTTTTTTTTTTTTTTTTGAACAATGGATGACCTAATGAATCCTTCGCAGAATAACCCCAGCTCCCAAACAGGCTGAGCTTTGTGAGAAACCAAGTCCCAGAGGCTTTGGCTCCAGCATCACTTGTTTTTAACAAAACAAGCTCCTTGGGTCACTGATACCACAAAAACATTTTGGACGGCACAGATGTTTCAGGCCAGAATATGGACTAGAAAACACCCTGGGAATAATTAACTCTCTTGTATTAGCAGTGCTGATGATTATTTGCTATTTAACGGCTGCGGATGGCGCTTTGCTTGCAGGAAGCCTCCTTGTGCCAAGCCGATTTACCCGGTTCCACCACGGCTCAGGATAAAGAGCTCGTCCTGACCTGCTGCTGTAAATGCAAAACTAATTTTCTCTGGTTTCTGTACTTTGATCATCATTCCCTCCCCAGAGCTCCCCCCTGGGCTTGCTGAGAAAAAACAAGCTGGGGGCCAAGGTCACGGGAGCTGCTGGGAAAAGGGGATGTTGGAGTTGTGTAGTTCAAGCAGATGCAGCTTTAGGGATAAATGTAGAGAAAAGAAAAAGTCTCTGGAGCAAAACATGGTTGGCCCAAGCTGGGGGGTGTCCTCTGGTGCTGCTCCCACATGTGGACTCGTAACAAGGTTTATGTTTATCATCTTTTAAACCATTTTCCTCTGGCCTCTCCAAGCATTGCTAGATAAAATGCTCTGAAGCCTGTGCTTGATGCTCCTGAGTTTTTTTTTGCAGAAATCATGGCAATCCCAAGCCCTGAAAAGCCTGTGGGCTTCCTCCTTTGGAATTCAAGCCCTCTGCACAGATTTCACACAACTTTTGTTGTTCCGACTTTCTCCACGCAGACGTTGGGAGCTGCTTTGGAAAAATTAAGGAGATAAAATGAAGGAGAAATCCTTTAGAGGATTTGTTGGCTCTGGCATCTCCGCTCTGCCCCTGAAGCACATCTCAGCTCCAGCCTGTATCAGCTGAATCGTCCTGTTGTGGATAATCTTTGCTGTTTATCAAAAAAATTGCTAGCTGGGGAAAAAAAAACTAATTTCAAAATGCTTCCTTCTCCACATCCCAGTCAAACCTCAATTTTCTTGTCTCCGTACAGCTTTATTTCTCAGGGTAGCCATTCCCACAGCATCATCTTGGGTCAGAAGCAGGAATATTATCTGGGGTTTTCAATTACAATGGTTAAGGGTGAGTAAAAAAACCCGAGCCTCAATCCAAGTACCTTATGCACCTGTACCCCAGTGCATCCACTGTAGGAATACCTTAGGGGAGATGCCACAAATCTCATTTTTTCATAAATAAAAACATTTACAATCACAGCTGCCTTCGTGCTCCGGCTAAAAACCAGCTGTCAACCCTGGAGATAAACCTCTTGGATGATCCCGAGTATTACTTAATTACACCAGCCAAGAGCGTGCAGCATTTCAGCTAACGATGCCGTTCCTACATCGCTCGCATCCCCTCCACTCGGCGCCAAGGTAGCCATGGAGATGGTGGCAGAGAGCATCGTGCTCATGACAACTTCGCATCTTGAGCATCTTCAGAGCAGCCTCGTCTCTCCCTGGGCTTTTCCTCCTGCCAAATGGCGATTATTGGTTTATTCTTGCTCCCACGCAGGTGATGGTAAAGCTTTCCCCCATCAGCAGCTCCCCTTCCAAGATAAAAAGGGCAAGGAATTAAATATGCGGAGTAGATTTGGCATATAATGCCTGAATATTCGGTATATAATGTCAGCCTGATCCTCAGCACAAACCATAAAAAGCCTTTAATTTGTTGCTTTAGGGGAAAGAAAACTTTGGACTGAGTCACACATGGTCTTGGGTCAACATCCATCCATCCATCCATCCATCGATCCATCCATCCATCCATCCAGAATACGCTCCAAAACGGATGGAAAGGTGCACATCATGTGGGAAACTGCTTCAATCGATTAAAAACTGGCTAAAAATCCATCCTGATTTCTTCCCCCCTGGGCACATCTTTCCCAAGGCCAGTTCATCTTTGCTTATTCTCCTGGAAAAAGACGGGATGAAACCCCACAAAGCCAGCCCCAGCCCTGCAAACCCTTTATACGGGCGGAGGGGGGAATATCGGGATGGCAACGTGCTCACCAGCTCAGCTAAGAGGCTTTGCACGACCGTTTTGTGAGCGACTTGGGTTTAATCATCTCGTCCTCGCCAAGCGTTTGAGTTAGAAACCAGGTCATGGTGCTCAATTTGTTCTCATGTGAATAAACAAGGCGAAGACCTGGACCAAAATTACATATATGAAAGAAAAACATACCACTAAGAGAAAAATAGAACAGTTTTTTAAAAAAAAAAGTTAAAGCTTTTTATTTTTTTAAAACTGTTTAAAACTTGTAAATATTTCGCCATCTCCAGCCTGGTCCTTGTTTCAATCTATCACTTGACTTTTTTTTTTTTTAATTCTAAGTCAGTTATTTCTATTTACGGGGGTTCAGCTTTCCCCATCTCACCCCCCAGCCCATTTTTACCCCAGGAAAACTGATTTCTCTGCCCCTTTCCCAACACAACCTAGCCAGGAATCCCCAGAGAGCCCCCAAAACCATGCCGTTATCCCTCCACCCATCACACCTCTGAAAAAAAAAAAAAAAAAAGATGCTCTCGCCCTCAACGCTTGCGGAAATAAAATATTTAAATACGTCAGCCGGGATTTCAGCACGCTCCTACAAGCTCTCGGCACACAGCTGACGCATTTTGGAACAAGAAAATTCCCTGAAGCTGGATCCGAGGCTGGCACTGGTGACTGACGTGAGAACGATGAAAAGGAGAGCGCCTTCGTCCGTCCCGGGGTGTGCCCCGGTTTATTTTTAAGAAGGTGACCTCAGCGCAGCCACGTTATGTCATGCAACATGCTTAAGCCACCTCTCTGATCTCGGAAAGTCTTCTGAGAGGATTGCAAGTTAAAAATAAAATAGGAGAGAGGCAAAGGAAAGCCTCCCCGTGAGTCATAAATTACCAGCTCTGTTGTAAGGGGGGAAAAAAAAAATACAGATACTCGGCTTTTCCTGCAAAGGAGCCAGCGGGTGGGTATTGCACCGCTCGGGGAAATTTCTGGGAAATATATTTATATATAATACTGGGGAAATATTTGTTCCTGCAGCCTTATGGAGGAACATAGTTTTTTAGAAGAGCCCGAATGCCAAACTGTCCTCATCTGTCCAAAAACTGGGAGATTTATTGCTGTAAGGTCATAAGGAGCCCTTTCTGCTCAGGGTTACGGCTCTTCCCCTCGCCCGTTCTCCCCGACACAGCAGCGAATTGTTCAGCCCGGCGTGTGGCTGTGGGACGGGTTATTTTTAAACCAAACCCTGGGCTGAAACCAAATCGGACGGCAAACGTCTTCCTCGAACAAGCGTGACTTCTCCCTTTTCCCGTAAATTGGCAGCGGGGGGGGGGCTCAAGTATCCAAACTTGATTTTTTTCCCCCCCCATCATTGCTTATTCCAAAATGAAGAAATATTTTTTTTTAAAAACCTATTTATTTTTTAATTTTTTTTTTTAATAAAAGCTGTTCTTTCACCTTTTAGCACTAGCGTGATGCCACCAGTCCTGGGAGAGGTCGACGGCACATTTTTGGGAGCTGTGCCTGGGTTATCTTCCAAAGACGCATCATTGGGAAAGCACGAGCCTACGGGCAGGGAGGGTCCCAGCCGTAAGGAGCTTACACGTGTTCCTCCTGGAATAGCAGCCGGTGCACGGACAGAGGTTATTAGACTCCTAATCAGGCTGGAGCAGCTGGATGAACATTTATAACCTTTCAAAGCCCCTCGTCTAACAGTAAAGAGAAGGAGGGAGCATGCAGCTTCCAATATTTTATATTATTTCCGTTACCTCTCCCCGCAGAAGAGAAATTAATACTAAATTAATTTGGCTAATCTGCTTCCTCAAGGATTTAGCTTTGTCTTCAAAACACAGCTACAAAAAGAATTGCTTCATTTGCTGCTTTCTCCCCCAAAAACCACCTTTCACCAGTCCCCCGCCGGAGCATCCCACCCGCAGACAGGTGCCGGCAGCATCCTGGTACTTTTGAGTCACATCTGCCTGTAGATCGCGTTGCAAAAAGACATCAGTGGCGAGGAAAGCAGAACAACACGGGGCTAACAAACTTCTCCCCAGCATCACGGCTGCAATGAGTCTCATTTACCAGAGCAGCCATCCACTGATTTATTTTTTCCATATGGCACTCCTTGGCTTTGCAACAGAGCTGAATCTGTCCAACCAAACACCCAAAAAACCCAACCAAACCCCGACTCAACCAACCACCCACCCAACCAACCACCCAACCCAACACCCAAAAGCCCCCCAACCCCCCACCCACCCCCGAAAAACCCAACCAAACCCCCACTCAACTAACCACCCACCCAACCAACCACCCAACCCAACACCCAAAAGCCCCCCAACCCCCCACCCACCCCCGAAAAACCCAACCAAACCCCCACTCAACTAACCACCCACCCAACCAACCACCCAACCCAACACCCAAAAGCCCCCCAACCCCCCACCCACCCCCGAAAAACCCAACCAAACCCCCAACCAACCCAATCAAACCCACAAAAAACCAACAAAACCCCACAAAACCCGACAAAACCTCGCAATCAACAAAACCCCCAACTAGCAAAACCCCCCAGCCAATCTTATTTATTTTTTTTCTTTTTGCAGGAAAATGTAGGGCTGTCAAGAGCAACGGAGAGATTCCACCCATGAGCCGCACTCTCCTCTTTGCCAGTTCACTACGGAACAGTGCAGGTAAAGATTTGTATGCGGCGCATGGAAAACCCTTTCTCCTACTAAAAATGGGCCAAAAAAAGACATTTTTTTTTTCTCTCGGAGTGGAACTGCCCTTTCTGTGGTCTGCAGGGCCATGAGCCCCAGTGTGGCTTTACCCCATTCATGTAATGAAGCCCTCGCCCTCGAAGAAATTGCAAAATATCTCAATAAGGTTTCAAATTTTTAATTACCCCATTGAGATGGGAAAATAACAGCCTGACTGAGCAGCATCTTTGCCTTTTGCTGGGAAGCTCCCAGCGCTTTCCTTCCCTGGGCTGCCATCACCCCCTTTATTCCCCAAATCGTTTTTTTCTGCTCTCATCCAGGCAGGAGCCAAATTTTCCCGAAACATCTAGTTCCCCAGAAAAATCCCAAACTGAGCATTTCAACATAAAAGAGACTATTTTGTGGTAAGACCAGAAAACAAACCAAATTCTGCAAAACGCATTTCATTAACCCTCCGAATGCAGCACTTATTTCTACTTATTTTCGACTTTGATTTGAGGTGGGCTGAGCTTCACCCCAGATTTTTTTGCTGTGTCCAGAGATTGATGTTGGGATGGGGACCGGCTGTGGGACTTCATCCCTCCCCCTAAACCCCACCAAATCACCCCAAAAACCTCAGGAAATCTCTCCCATGAACTATTGAAATGCCTTCCCCTGCCTTAGCTCTCCAGGCAAAGCCAGAATTAGGTGAATAAAAGTGTTTTGCATGAATTAAAGCAAAGAAAAAAAAAAAAAAAGGAATTAAAAAACAAAAATCAATGAGAAGCAATGAAGCCGGGTCAGATGAAACCAAATCCACTCCCATTAAACCGAAGTCGGTGTTTTCCATTTATTACGAGCAAACCCATCCCATTAATGCTTTCTAACCTGGCACAAACCCCCATTGCATTTAACATCCCATAATTTCCTTGCTGCCTGAGCTGTGGATGAAGAAGGGCCAAACCGGTGGTGGGGATTGATGCAGCTCTTGGCGAGCTGCCGGGAGAAAGGTTTACCCCGAGATGCCAAAGAAACGGCGTGGCGCACAGCTCCATTAAAGGTGCTGTGGGTATACTGGTTTGGGTGGGCTCAGTGCTGCTAAATTCCACAATAAATTCAAAATTTATGAAAAATCAATAGGCTGCTCCTGCTCCATTCACATCTGGGATCTGCCAGAGTTTCTATATTTTCCCAAACTTCTTCTGAAATATATTACGATGAAAAAATCCTGATTTTTTAGAAGCCACGGACGAATTCATCCCAACCATCGCATTCCTGGAGCTGTATTTCTTTCTTTTCCTGGCTTTGGATTTTCAATAGCCCACCAAAGAATATTTAAACCCAAACCAGGGAATCAGGAGCCATCTGTGCCTTCACATGAGGAATAAATACACCCGTGTATTGTAGGAGAGAGCTCCAACAGGCTCGCTGACCTTAATCCTGCCCTCGTTATTTCATTTTCTCTGTCAAAATTTAATACCGATGCCTCCATGGGAAAACCAAAGCGCCCAGCACGGCCCATTTCCCTGCCAGACAGAATTTTTATTTTTTTTTTAAACATAATCTGGCCAGATGGATAAACAAGCAAATGGAGCATCAGGGTGGAAATCCTCTTTATGGCCAGATGTGCTCCAGGGGTGGGAGTGCTGCTGGGACACCTGTACCCACCCCGGCTATTTTGGGCAGCAAAA